>JAAMPI010000335.1:0-42863 GCA_013054445.1 Cudoniella acicularis
TTTAAACCTTAGTAGAATCTTCTAGGTTGTTCTTTGATTTATAAGCGTTGATTTCTAAGTTATAGAAGCTTCTAGTAACTATACTTGTAGTATATATAGTCCGCTCATCCCTTTGTAGATAGATAAGTCTTTAAGTCAAAATCATATTATTATTCCACATACTTGAATCTCTCTCGACCTAACAGTCGACTCTTCTTCCGCCCACACACGTTTACCTCCAACAGTACTGGAACGCTAATTGGAGACCCAATTCAAATTGAAGCTCTTTCAAAGCCCCTAAATCCCCAGTCCGACCGTCCCTTGCTCATTGGTTCGGTAAAGACAAACATCGGCCATGGGGGAGCTGTAAGTGGGATTACAAGCATCATCAAATCGACTCTTGCACTCGAAAACTTGGTTATTCTTCCAACAATCGGCATTAAAAATCTGAATTCCGAGCTAAAACTGGAAGAGCGAAATATGAAAGTGGTAACTTCTCTTCAACCATGGCCCGCAGGCGCGGTTGGAAGAATAAGTATCAACTCGTTCAGTTACGGAGGTGCCAATGCTCATGCAATTCTTGAATCAGCAAGGATGCACAGAACTCAGCACAATAGCCATTTCCGCAATAGTACAGAGAGGCCATGTGGTTCTTTCATTTTCCCATTCTCTGCCAATAACGTGGGATCTCTGAACAAAAACATCGAAGCTGTCGTTTATTCAATCACCGCTTTGCAGAATCTCCGAGATCTAGCATATACCCTGGGATCTCATCGCTCAAGGCTGTCTACTCGTGGGTATCTAATTACTACTCAGAAAGATGACAATTCCCCACCTCTAACAACCCCTCCCCGGCTTCAATCGTCGAGTGTCCATGGTATTCCCATTGCATTGATCTTTACAGGTCAAGGTACTCAATGGCCAGGGATGGGCCGTGACCTTTTGGAGAAATTTCCCATATTTGGTCAAACAATTGGCTCTCTTGACTCATACCTTGCAAGCTTACCAGAGTCTTCATCGTGATCCCTCAAAGGTATAGTCTCTATCCTCTACCCTTAATCAATCAGGAAACTAATACTCTACGATAGATATGCTATTGGAAAGCGCAGAAAATAGCACAATACATGAGGCTTCACGGTCTCGGCCTCTTTGTACTGCTGTGCAAATAAGTTTGGTTGCCTTACTCAAGGACTAGAACATTGAGCCAAGGGCCGTTATTGGACATTCTTCTAGTATGCACACGATGAGGGTACTTTAGACAACCACTAATTATCTTGTAGGAGAGATATGTGCGGCCTTCGCTGCCGGTTTTGTGACCGCCAAGGAAGCCATCGCAATTTCGTATTACCGTGGTCTGGCCGTTTCCAGAATGACCACAAAAGATGCTACGTTAGCTGTTGGACTCAACCACGAAACCGTTGAGCAGCATATTTCAACCCTCGACTTGCAGAAGAGTCTCCGTGATACTTGTATCAACTCGCTGGAAAGCACTACTGTTAGTGGGGATTCTGATGCACTTGATACCTTGTTCTCTATCTTCAAGGATCTGGGGGTCTTCGTGCGGAAACTTAGGACGGATAACAAGGCCTACCACTCCCACTTGATGGAATCTGTTGGACAGCATTACGAAGATCTACTCACACCAATATTCTCCAAGCAATATTACCAGGATCCGCGAACGGTGGAAGTGGCTATGTTCTCTTCAGTAACCTCGGAGGTTGCCAGTAAAGACTTTGTCGGCACACCCGCTTACTGATGCAAGAATCTTGAGTCTCCGGTTCTGTTTAGTAGCACAATGGAACTACTTCTACAAATCTGGAACATATCATATGATCGAAGTCGGGCCTCATCTAGCACTAGCACAGCCTATGCGCGATATACAACAGAGTTCGGGTAACACGCAGTCAAGCTTTTCGTCTACGTTATCCCGTAGAGCTAAGGGCGAAACGTCCATTTCGGATCTTGCTGCGTCACTATTTCTGGAAGGATACAACCTGCCATTCGCCAGGATTAACGGACTCACCTCGGTGTCCATCGTGGAGGATCTTGCTAAGACCAACGAACTTCCTACACCCCCACCGAGCCAATCGATTCCAAAGATAATAAATGCGCTGAACCTACTTGTTTTAAAATCAATGGGCCTAACATAGAAGCGATTGAAACCACATTCAAGGAAACTAATGAACTTGCCAATGAGTTTGCCAATGGAGTTAATAATGGACTTGTTTCAACTTCCATTACCGCGGCTAGCCTTGAGGTTAATGAATTGAAACCAAATGCTACAGTTGGCAAGCTTCAAGTCATCCATGATCTGCCGACTTATTCTTGGAATCACCAGGTCCTCTTTTGGAACGAGCCGCGAATTGGTTCTGATTACCGCAATCTCAAACATAAGAGACACGATCTTCTCGGATCTAGAATCCCTGGAACAGCGGGTGAAGCTTCCTGGTGGCGCAATACACCCAGGTTGCAAGAAGTGCCGTGGATTCAGGATCACAAATTAGGCCCGACGATAGTGTTCCCAGCTGCTGGATATTCTCTCGAATAATCGGACAAGTTATTCGGGGATCTATACAATCCGTACTGGTTCTAAGAAAGTCGGCTTTGGAACGGTGACACTCGAGGCAAAACTGGAGAATGCCTCTGGGCAAATCATCACTTGAATAAAAGATGTAAGATTACAGTACGCGCCATTGCCTATTGGGAAACGACCCTTCAATCTGGTGCAACTCTAGAACGCAATCCTACTCTTAGAATTCTGTGGAAGCCAGATATCTCAACTCTATCAAGTAAGGATTCGCATGTGCTGGCCAGCTACTTAGAGCAATTCAGTTCTCTTCTCCCCCATCATCTTACTCATCCCGTCACGGCAAATTTTGCTGGTGCTATGGATCTCATCAACCACAAAAGCGGGCGAACAAACATTTTGGAGTTGACCTATGATGGCAACAACAAATTGGAAGAGTTGATTGATGCCATCAACATTGGCGGTAGCCATAAACACTTTGAGACATACACAAGGGGTGTGATCACTGCTGATGGAAAGCTTTGGAGCGATGTCGATAAAAAATCCGAATCATCCACCTCTTATAAAGGATCGAAAATGATTAAGCGAGAACCTCAATTTAGCCTTGCCCTTGTCTCTTCTGTACGCATTCCAACCCCCTATAAGCGTTCATACTGATACTCGTAATCTAGGAAATATCAACAAACAAGATTCTTAACAACCAACTTGAACAACTTACCCCGTATTTGGCCCCAAATGCCATTTTCGTTTTCGCCAGCAATTCTACTGCAGTTTTATCTTTAGACGAGTTAAGTTTTTCTGTGATATCTGCGAGCCCAACAGATTCCAATACGAAAGTCACAATTGCGCGTTCAGTCACCCTTCCAAAACAGAAGTTGGCCACTGGTGGTTCCAAAATTATCCTCGTAAGTCAAACTACTTCACTCCCGCTTTCCTTTCCAGTCCCCAATCCCCAATTGCCTGTACTATGAATTTCTCGCTGATATTAAATAATCAGGTGTATACCAACCTCTCCCATGCTTTGAACCATGCGGTACAAGCCGATTTATCCCAATCATTTGAAGCTGAAGTGGACCTCGTCAACTTAAGTGACGTTACCCTCGATACTGTTCCTCTTCAATCAATCGTTGTTACCGCTATTGAGCTGGAAACCCCCATTCTAGGAACGATGTCCGAATCTAAGCTGCAAGGGGTGAATATCATGGCGGAAAACGCCTCAGTCCTATTTTGGATAACTGGGGGGACGCTTTTCAAAGCAAAGCGGCCAGATTTTTCCCTTGTACTAGGGCTTTCTAGATTTCTAATGCTTGAACGTCCATCATTGAAGATGCCGGTTCTCGATCTCGATATTGAGAATATCGCAACAGCTGTTTCTAGTACACAGGTTATTTCGATTCTCCACCAGGTCATGTACAGTACTAAGCCTGACTTTGAATACCGACAAGTAGATATTGTCTTAAATTCACTAACTGGTGATATTCTCCGTGCCAGCTGGCAGGCTTGCGCGGAATTTGGAATCTTTGTTAAGATTGGAAAACGGGATATTTCTGATAGTAGCATGCTAGACATGAAAATTTTTAGCAGAGGAACAACTTTCACGGCTTTTGATCGTACCGATCTATTTTGGTCTGACTCAGAGGCAAAGCATCAGGTCTGGCACAGGTATATATTTTCCACGTGGTGATGTCTGACATTGCAAGCGCTAATCAGATGATCTAGGCTTCTACACCGTAGGGTGGAGCTTCTCCGAGGAAACAAAATCAAGCCAATCTCGCCATTAAAGATGTTCCCGGCGTCAAAAATCGCTCAGGCATTCCGGTACTTCTCTTTGGGTACCAGGATGGGCAAAGTCGCAGTATCTTTCGAGCCGTCAAATAGTATTTCTGTAAGTGGATTTATACTATCCAATGATTGACACATGTGACACGACTGAAACTGTTTCAGGTTATTCCCAGTAAACATCGTACGAGCTTCAGTTCCGACAAATCATACATTTTGATTGGTTGCTTAGGCGGCCTTGGAAGAAGTTTATCACAGTGGATGCTAAAACGCGGAGTTCGAGATTTTATATTCCTGGGCCGATCAGGAATGGACAAATTAGCTGCCAAGAAGACAGTTAACGATCTCCAAGCAGCGGGCGCAAACGTCACCGTCATACGTGGAGACGTGGCCTGTTATAGTGATGTCGAGCAAGCTGTATCGGCAGCCCGTCACCCAATTGGTGGTATAGTGTAGGCTGCCATGAGCATACATGTAAGCTCTTTGCTCCTCAATTCCTAGTTTGTTTGCTTTTTCTTTAATGCTAATGCATATTGTAGGTGGCCCTTTTCAATGAACTCACGCATGAGAATTGGCATGGGGGAATGAGTCAAAAGGTCCGCGGGGTGTGGAATCTTTACCATACCCTTGACTCAAAAGGCCATGCCAAGACACTAGACTTCTTCATGCTAAGTTCCATCACAGGAAGTATCGGTACCGCCACAGAGAGCAATTACTGTTCCGCTAACGCTTTCTTGAATTCCTTTGGCTCCTATCTCCGTAGCCTCTCTCTTCCCGGCATATCTCTTGGCCTAGGCATGATTTCGGAAGTTGGTTTCTTGCACGAGAATCCCTCAACGGAAGCGGCGCTTTTAAGAAAAGGAGTTCACCAATTTGCAGAAGAAGAATTTTTACAGATAATTGATGTGGCTTTAACACCACCCCCCTGAGGATCCGGCTTCAGTGGTTGATCACGGATTCGGAAAGCTTCATCATATGCAAGGCCATATTCTTACGGGGCTTGAACTTCACGGTTTGCAGTATTGATGGCAAAGGGTACTCAAGTGAGAACCGTAGCGGAGCTTGTGGGACGAGGGTTACTTGTGCAGGAGTAGTGTGATTCAAATTTCGAAGCTATTCTTTTCCTTATTTTCTTTAGTAGGAGTGAACTTTGCTGCCCGTTCTGTCTATACAGTACAAGTTCAAGAATTCTCAGCGAGACTCAATTTGTGGAGCAAGAGCTGGTAGAGCTATGTTTATTGTGAAATAAATAGTTAAATTTAAAGTGATGTTTACCTTTTCGATGTTTGGATTCCAATCAGCCAGTTTCGGCGTACAAATATTTTTTTGTGTCTCCCCGACGTGAAGGTAGAGGAGGGAAGGCGTTCTCGACGTTGTTAACAGTTGATCTCAGATTCTCAGTTACTATGTCTTGAGAAATTCACCTATGAATAATTAACACGATCGTTGAAATATTTTAGATGACTGTCAGCGAATTTGAACGAACTGCTTTCCTTATTTAGCTGAAGTCAATCGCTACTTTTCAGAAACCGAGTTAGCATCTGCCCTCTCACCCCTATTTTCCCTCTTTCTCCATCTTCTTCACCTGTCCCACCAAATTCAAAACACAGTCCTCAAAACTCGTATAACTTACCCCCAATTCCTTCTCTGCCGTCACTCCATCCAACCCATAACTCTCATCAATGGCCTGTTGTTCTCCCTCTGCCACCCTGCCCGCAGCCCACCCCCTATCTAACAATATCTCTCTCGCCAATCCATATGAGAATCTCTCCGGGCTTGCAGCAACAAACCTCTTCCCACCAATATCCGCTCTCAACAACGCCTCCACATGTGCCTCCGCTAAGTCCCTAACATCAACCCAAAATGGCACCCTCGCAACCGGCAATTCACCCTTCCCCATCGCCACTTCCCAAAGCATCCTATTACTCTCATTTAGCTCCTCAGCTCTAGACACAGGGTGAACAACGGGTCCAAAAGTCATTGGTGGGCAAATGGTTACGAGATCAAAGCCACTCTCATTGCCTCCGTCTTTCGTTTTGTCAGAGATGAATTCCCATGCAGCAAGCTCAGCAAATTTCTTACTGCCCCGATAGGCAACCACGGCACTTGTGCCCTTCGCAGCAGCTTCTTCATATGTTAAAGGGTTCCAATCTTTGGCTGTGTAGGTAAAATACCCTTCTGTCTTGGCATTGGAACTGCGTTTTAGGTCGAGGATAGCTGCAAACGAGGACGTCAACACGACTCTCTTTACTGTAGATTCTGGGAGAGAACAAGCTATGAAGAGAGCCCGTGCACCATTTATCGCCGGGAGAATGAGCTCCTTTTCGTTGTCTGTTGTGTCGTATGTGAACGGCTATCCCAAAATTAGTAGTCGATATAGCAGGATAAGTTCCTTGTTCGTTGAATTTCCTCCCCCTGTCCCGCCTAAAAGGTGCCTCAGAAAGCAGAGGAGTGGAAATAAGAAGAAGAGACGAACACTAGCAACATGCACAACACCATCCACACCAGTAACCGCATCTTCCAATCCCTTCCCTTCACCATCGCCAATATCTGCAAAGTCCTCAACAACAACCACATCAAGCTTCCCTGCGTAACAGGGACGAGCAGCAAGTAGCCTCTCCCCCTTTACACGAGAGCGTGTCGCGCAGCGGACTCTCAGACCCCGTTTTAGGAGGGCATCGACGATATGCGCGCCTATGAAACCGGTTCCGCCTGTGACAAGGATATATGTGGGGTTTCTGCGTAAAAGGAGAGTTGTAAGCGAGTGCATTCGTGTGATTTGTGATATGAATGATTTAAAATTAAGGAAGGAAATTGCATAGAGCGGAAGTGGAAAGGGGTGGCAGGGAATAGGGAAAAGGCTTGTAAGCTTACTTTAGCGATGTGGTGGACATTATACTGTCTTTAATTGTAGTGTTTTTACACCTTTTGCACAATTTTTGCTGTTGAAGTGCTTCCTTTTTTCAAGGTATGTATGGTTGTTTTTATTAGTAGTGCTGGTGATGGAAGGAGTGAGACATGTGGCAGAAAATTGAATGGATAAATGGGTCAATGTTATTCCACAAATCATATACTTAGAAACAAATTAGCACAGCTTGAACGATTAATTGGTTATAATAGTCTTAGGGAAAATTGTGAAATAGCCGAATTTCTATGGGAAATCTTTTAGAGCCCCACTACACAACTCTGAGCTCGCATAATGACAAAAGGGGGCAACGGACAGGAAGCACGTGACCTCACAGCCACAAATCCCATGGGGCTGTGTGCATATCCAGAAAGCCTCAGCTGAAAAATCATGACAACTCGCGATATCTGCCGTTTCCCTTCCAAATTCGACCACTGCTCTTTCATCCACTCTCTAGTGTTAATCCACAAGACACTGGGGATAAATCTGGAGTTTTTCGCTGATATTATCGTCCTTTCTGGAAGAAAACACCAATTTTCCTACCATGCGCCTCCTAAATGTCGATACGCTGCAAGTAGAGGACAGCCTTCGCGTTCCACCATATGCTATCCTGTCGCATTGTTGGGGAGAGGGGGAGGTCACATTTCAAGACATCAAACGCTCAGACTGGCAACAAATGCCTGGGGCAAAGAAGATAATATACGCTTGCCGGCAGTGCAAGAATGATAACCTCAGTTATATGTGGATCGATACCTGTTGCATCGACAAAAGTAGCAGTGCTGAGCTGTCCGAAGCCATCAACTCCATGTTCAATTGGTACCAACAAGCCACTATCTGTTATGCATATTTAGAGGATGTGGTTATTTCATCTGAATACACCTCGGAAACACAAGATTGCCCTGAGCTTCGAAAAAGCAGATGGTTTACTAGAGGGTGGACATTGCAAGAGCTTATTGCTCCGGAGAAAATCCTGTTTTTCGGTAACAAGTGGTCATTCCTTGGCAACAAGAAAATACTTTCTGGTCTCCTGTCAAGCATTACCACTGTCCCAGAAGAGGTATTGGCGGAGCCATCAAGAAGAAGGTTCTGCAGTATTGCGAAAAGAATGTGTTGGGCTGCAGCGCGATGCACAACCAGGCCAGAAGACGCTGCATATTCCCTGCTTGGCATCTTCGAAGTGCATATGCCTTTGCTCTACGGCGAAGGGCCAGCAGCCTTCATTCGGCTCCAGGAGGAGGTATGACTTATTCTTATACTAATTTACCATTTTTTTATGAGCGGCATTGAGAGCTGAATTCCTGGGAGGCCCCTAGTGGGAGCTATTTTCAGAGCCGATGTTCTAGAAGCCAACAGAGCTCGGAAGCTCTCACCTCACTCACATGTATTTTTCTCTAGTCTTTAGTGCTAATTTATTGGTTAGATTATGAAGCAAATTGAAGATCAGTCAATCTTTGCTTGGGGTTTGAGACTTGGGTATCAAGGTCTAGCATCACATTATGTGGGAGCCCTCGCGCAAAGACCTGCTCGGTTCTTCGGCTCTGAAAAGGTGGTTCCATTTCCAAGTAAGGGAACCAGACAGCCACACTCTATGACCAACAAAGGTATATGCATTCAGCTGCCCATCTAGATCAGTGACAATAGCCCGTTAGGATACCCGGTCGCCATGCTTGATTGCCAGCTAGAAGACGACTTTTCGGGGGCTCTGGGCATCGCTTTGAGAAAAACACCGGATCCTGTCATCTTTGTACGACGACAAGCCAACGGTGTAGATAAATACTCCCCAGAAAGCTACCAAGGCGCAGAAGTGCAGACTATTTATATCAGCAAACATCCCTGGAAATATGGACAAGCTAGACGAAATAATTGCCTAGTTCGAACGGACTCTATGACAGCACATGGTTACCAAATTACTGCTGTGTATCCAACCAAAAACTTCTCTTGGAACCAAGCGACCCAAGTCTTAGCCTTGAACTTCGAAGATTATAGGGATAGTGCAAACCGTGCGGGATCTCGTAGAAGGAGGACTTGGGTGGCCTTGGCGTTTCATAATGCCCATACCGGCCACGATTTCTGCGTCGTGCTCAACCTCACGGACAAGAGAAGCGATGTCAACTTTCAAGACCTAAGAGGCTGCGTCACCATACTCCCTACGATTCAAGAGCTATTGGATTTACTTGATAGAGACTCGCGCACGCTGAAAGACTGGTTAGAGGAAGGTAATAAGAAATGCATTGCTATCGGAATAGCTCACTTCTGGCATGAACAGAATATTCAAAACACGAAGCACAAATTTATGGCCAGCATCTGCAAAGAAGAAGTGTTGAATCAAGAGGTCATTGTCTTAGATGTAAGCGCCAGTATAAATCGGAACGAAGAATTGAAATACCTTTTCCGCAAGGGACAGGAGAGGAATACCTAATTTTAAGTGAAAGTGGTAGTAGGGGCCAGGTGTTTTATTCCAAACTCTTGGAGGCATGATTTAGAAATTATGTTTGCATTTTGTTGTATTATTAGGTAATAAGCACTATTCTAAACTTAAGGTTTAAACCTTAGTAGAATCTTCTAGNTTGTTCTTTNATTTATANGCTTTGATTTATAAGCNNTGATTTCTAAGCTATAGAAGCTTCTAGTAACTACACTTATAGTATATATAGTCCGCTCACCCCTTTATAGATAGATAAGTCTTTAAGTCAAAATCATATTATTGTTTTATCTACATACTTGAATCTCTCGACCTAACAATCTGTAATGGGACTGGGGTCTACTTAACTAAGATCTTCTACCTCAGGTAAGCAGGAGGTCTGTCGGATTGGTAGTATAGAAGTGTGGGCGTTGCGATCTCACTGGTGGTTGCTAGCTAGGAAGCTTAGCACGTTACAAGCAAGGATAATCAAAGTATGATATAAGATTGCTAAAGTACGTTGAGCACGAAGCTCCTATCTAGTAAGGAAATCTCTCTGCTTATATAGATCCCTTTTACCCCGCTAGTCGACGTGGTCGACGGTCGACTCTTCTTCCGCCTACACACGTTTACCTCCGACAACAAAATAACATGTTCGGTGATAACAATAGATTAGGTTAGACTTTTGGTATTTAATTGTGATAGGACTAAGAGATCAAACTGAGAAGCACCTGAGATCCCTTTGGAAATTCGAGAATTTTCGACGATTCAACCTGCTCAAGAGCAAATATTATCGAGGGGAAAGGAGCTCGGAAGAGAGCCGTCACAGCATTGGAAACGGCGTTGCTGGTTGCACAGAGATGATCACCTTGTACTTGTTTAAGGTAGACGACAAACGACTTAAACACGGCATCAGAGAGAGATAATATTCTATAGAGGGTTAGCGACGTCGTATAGAGTTAAGGGTGACTTACATCTCATCAGTAACAGTAAGGGCCGGTACCTCAAGTAGGCCGCCTCTTGGCCAAGAAAGTAGACCCAGTATGCCGTAATCAAAAGTCCTCACTAATATATCGAAACGTTCCCCAAGTTTCCGTAGGTTTCGAACGAATCGTCTCTTCTTCTGATACGAGTCGGTACTAGGCTTCAAATCAGGATATACATCCTTCAAGATCTCTTCTGTAATTCGAGAGTCCTCAAGGTTGTTAGGGTTTCCAATCTGTGGGCCTCCTTGCATCGAGATGCTCTGCATAGTATCAATGACGAAACCATCGCTTGTTCTTCGGCTGCCTTTACTGCAATCGAGGAAAAGCTGATAGATATGGCATCTCCTGCGCAGGACCAGATAGGCAATATTGGGACCAATACCCTCAATGGCCCTTACTCTATCTGCGAGAGAAAGATCACACCCCCCTCCAAATTCTTTGTCTGCACTGGCAATTCGTTGTGCCTTGAGGATTTCTTGCAGGGCAACAAGAGACTCAGGGCTCCCGATCACAAAGAATAATGTCTTGAGTGTAGCTAGGTCACTATCCTTTAGAGATATGTTCGAAGCTCTGATGGCTGAATCAATATCCGTCCAAGGGAACGGTAGTCCTAAGGATCGATACCTTTTCTTCTCTAAAGCAAGGTAGTCGTATAGCTGGATGGACTGTTGTGGTTCAAAATTTCTAGTCGAGGACCTCCGCTTCTTTGTTGCCGGACCAATGGATCTTTGCATTGGATGGTTCTCAACGTTATTACTGCTTGTCTCGGATGTGCGTAAACTTCTCTTTGGTCTAATGGGTGTTTCCGCAAGGCGCAAAGACAAAGTTCTTCCTTGGCTTTGATTCTCCATCGGGATATTATCAACTGTAGGGAGGACAGAGGTCTCGTTGTTGGAGAGGACGGGGTCATGTTGTTCTTGATCTCGTTCGTTGCCCGCACCTGTTCTTGATGGCTGGTCGTCATAAGAGGCAGCCGTTCTATCACATTGCAAATTAGCTCTTATGGAAGAGCCGTCCCCTTCGATCCACTTAGTCTTAAAATTTACACGAGAGAGAAGCGTGCAGAGATTGACTCACGTATCACATCAGTATCGACTGGTGAATATTCCTCGCCAGAGTCATCATCTAATAATTCTGTTGAAATGAAGTCGTCTAGAGAGATCTGTTGGGGATCAATACAGTGGGGTGCCTCAATACCAATACTTTACAACTCATCAATCAGTAAACTCAAAAGGTACTTAGATCAAACATATACCCACAAGAGACGCGTAATAGTATTGTCTGTTATTGAAAAATCCTCCTGACAATCCCGCCAGACAGCACCAACAATAGCATAAATTGCTAGCTGGAGTGTCCGCGGCTCTACTATACCCCTTTGCCTGGGATTAAGCTTAATATTAGGATCGATTTGGAGCGCTTTCGCTCTCTCTATGTGATTCTGACCGGCGGTAACAGGGTCCAAGGCCTCCCTTGTATCGCCTGCGGGCTGTGAGCACGGCATTAATAATAGGCTTTCCTAACATACCTCGTCTGAAATTTCCCTCAGAGAGCGCTCTTGTCTCAATGACTAACTGCAAAAGGCTCCTGCCCACTTGCGCAAGCAAACGGTTCCCCTGATATCTGACTTTCTCTTCCTCGGTCCCTTCTTTATCTCCCTCTGCACCTGGGGCCGTTAATGCTGTCTCTAGTAAAGAGCGATCTCTAAAACAATAGGCAATAATGTTTTCGAGCCATTCGATGTATTTCGAGCTTGCCATCTTGGTAGTAGGTTTTGGCAAGTCTTAAGTGCTGGAATAGCGCGTCATGGGCGATTGATGCACGAGACTTATATCGAATGTTCACGTGGTGAGACGCTATTCTATTTTAGGTGCTAACTACGGAACGCTTCAGGAATCCCTATATTAGGCCTAGTGTGAGCTGGGGCCACGAATCTCGCTAGTCTTTCTCTACTCCGTTAGCCAACGATCCACGTTTGATAGCCGCCCTCCTCAAGCTGTGAACTTCTTTCAACTTCATCCCGCCTTCACAGAGGGTATCTTGGACAGCGTGTTCCACAGTTATGTGTGCGAGGAAACTGGCGTTGACTATCACCGTTTTGATCACGCCCGTGTGGTGCTGGGGTGCGTGATCGACGATAGGAGACGATGATTATATCTAATAGAGCATCTTCAACCTCTGGTATGAGCTTCTCTCGGCGTCGTTTTCGCGGGATGGATGCGTCAAAGCTTCCTGGAGAAGACGGCGATCTCTAAAAGTGTACCCAAGGAGACATTCAAGAATGCATATCTTGCTATTATGTGTCTTCTGAGGGATCTTTTGCTTTGACACGCCGAGCAATGCTTTACTCTCCTTAGTAAGCGGTTCGTTTCGGCAGTGAAGCGGATTCTCGAGGTAATTTCTAGGAGATCACGAGATTGTGTGTGCCACAAAACGTCATTTGTCTTCGCTTCATCATCAGCATCCGAAAACCCCAAACAAGATCTCTAATTAGGACAATCTTACAAACTTGATCAAGAGAATGTCGTCCAAAACCTCTGCTTCAATCGGTTTAGCCCAGCTTCTGAACTCCGAAAAATACAGCGACCTGAAACTTGTTTGCCAGGGACAGGAGTTTAAAGTTCATAAAGCGATCGTATGCACGCAATCTCCCGTACTTGCAGCAGCCTCAAATGGTAGCTTTCAGGTAATCCTGCTAAAAATTCCCCGATGGAATTGAATAGATCAAGTACCTGACCTGAAGCGCGTAGGAGGCAGCGACCAATACCATAAACATTGACGAGTTCGACGCCGGGACTGTCAAACGGATGGTTGTGTTCATGTACGGAGAAGACTACGACGAGGATACAAGGGAGAGAGGATTAGACAGCGTGTTTGAGCCTAAGAATGAAGAAGTTGGAATAGTCAACCAAGGTAAGGGATAAAATTCTACAGTGGCAGAATTAAATCAATAAATCGATCTCAAAATACAGATAATGAAGGTTCTTCTCTTCTTACATCGACGCCTTTTAATCTTCTCCTGCCGATGACGACCGAGATCCTACTTCGTCATATTAAAGTCAACGCTATCGCGGACTATTACGACATACCACAATTGAAACGGCTTGCAAATACAAAGATCCAGAACTTTCTCGAAACAAACTGGTCCGCTAATAACTTTTCTGCCGTTGTTGAAGAGGCCTTTAATTCAACCAGCGACACGGCCTTACATAAGATCATAACTTCAACTGCAGCCGCGCACATCGAAGAGCTTGTCCAGCACGAGGACTTTACCACGGTAACGGTCATGAGCGACTTCGCCCTTGGCATCCTGCGGAACATGATTGCAACATACAAGGTCAAGGAGGAATTGTCTGCTCAGAAGCTTCAAGCTGCCGAATCCCGCCTTCAATCTATCGAGGTCAGTTACACCTACGAAAAGTCACTCCGTGACAGCGAGAGTAGTAGGATGGATCGCGTCATCGAAAATATTAATGATTGTCTCGAAACGCTTAATAAGACCCAGACTTGTCGCAATGCCCGTTGCGAGGCCGAGTTCACCTGTTATATCGAGCACGGCGGTACTGCGAATGAGCCCAAGTACACACTTCGCTGCGCAAGGTGCCGGTGCAGACATAAAGGGTATTAAAACAGGTTGGCATCAATAGGGAGGAGGTATTGGGTGGAAGAGGGAGCAGTAGAGGTGGTTTGAGAGTGTTCTCGACAAGATAAGACAGTCAAAGGACGCACGATTAAATAATAAACTTTAAGTTGATAAGAAAGAAAGAGGAGGAAGGTAGCCAGACAACTTTGAATAAAACGAAATAATACTTACTGTTGAAAGGTTGACAAAGAGTTGATGACTCAACTGAGCTGTCGGAACGTACAAGGGGTCTTGATAGAGTTCCCTAGTATTCTACCCGCAACATTTATGCCAATTCTCGAGAATCTTCAAAACATGCAATGCTTAAGCCATCTGCCGTTCCGTTAATGGATTCTGCCAGACCGAATTGCTATAATTAGAGAAGGTTCAGGGCTCCTTGATATTTCGCCACCGCTCTACGCTCGAGATCTAGGCTCTGTCTTCTCGCTAGATTCAATTCTGAAGGAGGCCGGCGGTGGCCTCTCGATGAACCGCGAGCATCGAGTGATGAGCTTGACACTCGAGATCTACGGTTGGCTTTCGTAGAGTCAATCCTGAATACGAACGATGGTATTCTCAATGAGGCCGAGAGCATCAGTTGATGGCACTATACTCTGCTAGGGACCCTACTATATACTAAAAGACTGTTATAAGAAGACGATTTCGGCTGTTTCGAGGGTCACTACTTCTCGGCGTGTCTATAGAATGATAGGTGAAGTATATAGACTAAAGGTTATACTCTATAAGGGACAGAGTTATTATTATCGTGTTTAGGGGGCGTGTTACTCGTCTCTTTATTATTAATAACTATATTAGTGTTTGTTTTTCGCGTGACTAGTAAGTCTTCTAGTGGTGTCCCGGCACCCTTCTGTGCCTTTGTCGACTTTGTTCGATGATTCTAGAGGGTTATAGTGATTTAGTATCGTATCGCGACGTCTACACGTCCTCTCTTATAGATCGCCGACGACGATAACTCTATAACGAATAGAGCTATCGACGTCACGATTATAGGAGAGGAACGGTAGAGGATCGTAGAGTCGTGTATACTAGGTTTTAAGCCTTCGTTTCTAAAAAGTATAATATTAATTATTAATAAAAGTAAAATAAATCTTATTATCTTATAATTAGCTTTTATAGTTTATATTATATATATCTAAGCTTTATATTCTTTATATAATTTTTTTTATATAAATATCTAAAAATATTTTTAATTTATACTAACTAATATCTAAATCTAAGTTACTTATAAAATCTTCTAAGGCCTTTATAGACTTAATATTTTTAGTATTCTATAGCTTATATTCTTACTATACGCCTTAATAAATAAAGATATAAGCGATAAAGTAGCTTAATATTTCGGTAATTTATTAGAAGTAGCTATTAAATTAGATAAAAACTATAACTATTCTACTAATTATTTATTAACTAGAGTATTATTAAAAGTTTGCTAGAACGTAAGAAAAGGGGCTTAAAATATGATTTATTAAAGTTTTTATACTTAGAAAACGCGTATAATCGAGCACTAGTTAATGCGTTTAAAAGTTTAACATTTCCCTATTATAGCTAAATTCCTAGTACTATTTCTAGACATCCCTACTTACCCCGTAATCCCAAACCAAGCCAAAACATCACCTTCTCTCATTGGAACAGCATGACCGACCCCTTCGGCGCTGTAAGCAACGTACTCAGTTCCGTCACCAAAAACCATTTGGGTGTAACCAGGAAGTGGGGTATTAGTATTATTTCGTGTAAAGGAGATTTCAAACACATTCGACCCTGTTTTTATGACTTGCATTAGAATTACGTGTTTTTGAACAGATGAAGAGAGCACGATGCAAGGAAGGACAGACGACTATCAACTTACATTGTTTATTGGCTTCCGCCAAGTTGATAGGTAATAGGGTGTGGTCTCCGGTTCCATGCCAAACTTGCAGTCTCGGTCTCGTTCCTTGAAATTCGGGGTAGCCGGCCTGGAATTCACGAGGAAACTTGTCAGTTTATACGCTCGAAGGTATGCACGACACATTTCCATCCAAAAAGAAAGGTAGACTCACGAGAACTTGGTCTCCCCAAGCCTGCGCCGTCTTAACCAAGGTGCCATTTGCACATGCATTACTCCAAAAATCCGCTCCCTGGAACACCCATCACGGGGCCCCAGAGAAGGCTGCTCCAGCAGTAAACAAATCTGGATACGCTCCAAGCAGTACCTCTACCATCATTCCGCCGAGCGAGGTCCCGGTCGCGAACACTTTCTTGGGATCAACGTTCAAGTTATCAATCGCGTAACGGACCATGCTTGCAATCCCAAGAGAATCCCCTCCGGCGTCATGCGTGAGTGTTTCGTTGGTGTGGACGTCAAAGCAAGTAGCTGGAGACGTTGGATAAATAACGATGAAGTTATTGGCAGCGGAGAGCGCGGCATATTTGGTGAAGGTGGAATAATCTTCTCCACTTGAGGTGCAATGGTGGAGCGCTACGATGACAGAGGGGGAATCGGTTAGATTGGAGGGAATGTAAGCCTTGAATGTTACATTGGTGGGATTAGGACCGAAGTTGGTGAATTGTTGGAGGGGATAAGTGACGGCTTCTGTCAACGGAGCGAAGATGGCCGCAAGGGCAGCAAATAGAGTCGTTTGCTTCATCATGAAGTGCTCCGGTGTTTCTTTGTTATGTCGGAGAAACCTGGGAGGTCCTTGACAGTCGAGATTAAATGTGAGGTAGTTGCGTAGAAGGAGTTATAAGAGGCAAAATGTATCATGGCATAACACCTATATAAATACATAATTTCGGGCCCTCTATTCTTAAAACGACAAGGTACGGAGAAACGGATATAAGCAAGTATGCAATGATTTCGGCGAATGATTTAGGCTGTTTCTGTATTTCTTCTCTTTAACTTACAAATATTATATCACTTTCCCTTTGTACAATTATAATCGCGAATTGGAAGAACGGAAAATATGAACAGAATTGAGTTCCAGCCAAAATATGCTGAGTCAAAGAGGCCCCAAATGATCAAGTGATATAAAAAGCGTTATTGACCCTCGCCATTAAATTGATGTGGTAAATAGTTAATCTAACTATTTAAGGGTAAAGAACAAATTATACTCTGCCTAAAAGATGTTTCTGCACTACTAATTAGTTGCCTAAAAAGGTATATAGTAATACGTAGGGACTACAATCGTTACATAAATTTGAAACCCGAAAAGGAGAACAGCGTCGTTCTTATTTAGGCACGCTAGGAACAACGTCCAGGATTCCCCGCATTTTCTACGCGCCTCTCGCTTTCAGGAAAAGTAATTTACCACATAGGCAAAGAGATGCATATGAGTGGGAAGCAATGTAATATAAATTTTGTAATCTAACATTCTCCCTACTATCATAGCGCGTAAGTACTTGTGATATCGCGATCTATTGATTGGTCCCTACTCTCAGGTAATACAGGCCCACAGCCACTGGCATCCTGCAGGATTCTCGCCCTGTCGGTTTCTCTCTAGGGAGATTAGGAAATAATAAAAAGTAAAAATTCAGAGAGGCTATTTCGACTGCTTACAAATCTTTAGTGTAATAAATTATTTTATTTTATTTTATTTAAGGCTATAAATCAAAATCAAATCAAGTTATTCTACTTAAATTAAATTTAAATTAAATTAAATCGATTTAATTTGATTAGTCTTGATTAGTTATGATTTTTTATAAACACACTACAAACCCTAAATTGCAGGATACTTGTGCAAATTTATAGCTTGTATTATGTATCGCCTGCAGAAGAGGCCCCTCGAAAGTCGTGGCTATCAATTTAAATAATGCCTATTTTATCGGCTCCTTGTGGTTAATACGTATCTTTCCTATGGTCAATACTAGTCATTCCCTACTTTCTGCCTAGTTTAGCCTCTTTTGAGCCTATCATCATCTTATATTGTTAAAGTGTTTTAGAGAAGTTGAGTTGTGGTACATGATCATATGTACGCGTAGCAAGTTATTTATCCAAGCAACTTTCGAAGAGGGCCATCATTTTTTGATATATTTGCTTCGGCAGCAACTTGCCATCGATTCAGACAAATATGGACCATGAATACAACCTCAATACACAGGATGATAGCACGAAAAAGTGTGTCTTCCCCCCCTGAAATTAGCGAGCGTAGATAAAAGATTCGAGCGCAGGACAAACAAACATTTATGCTTGGATCCATCACCAAAAAAAAGTAAAGTCTATATTGAATCTATACTGCGAAAGATATGTACAGATGCGGTATTCCATCCGAAAATTAAACAATTTATCATAGGAAAGGAAATGAAGAAATTGATTCCTCGTCCCTAGCTTAGAATGTATGAGCTGGATGTTTCTCCCTACCTTGCCTTGCTCAAACTCATGTTAAATAAGGCAATATAAAGAATTCCAGGCTTAGTAGTCCTTGGGGACTTCCATTCCATACCTACGCGTATTTTGAAACGAAGCCTACTTTTATTTTTAAAAATATTATAAAGATTTAAAAGCAGTTCCCGCGTTGTTGACTTCCTTTTTAGCCTGATCGTCGGCGGAACTCATGATGGGCAGAGCGGTTGTGTGTGTGTGTGTGACTGTGCAGTGATTAGGGCGAGTGTTTGAAAATGGCGGAGATGATGACGATGGTGAAGATAGTGATAGTGATGCAGTTGGACTTGGTCTGTTATGTAGGTAGTTGCGATATATACGCCATGCTGATATAAACTGATCTGTGAGACTCCAACTTGAGCCTCGTTACATTATAATGGCTGCGTAGATATCTATCTATCATGTGCGCATCTTCTTGCACTATGGCTTGCCACGTCGTGAGTAGTGTATGGTTCGGTAATCCCCAAAACGACGTCCATAAAAAAATCAGAATATCTCTTCTTCTCTGGATCTTACTTGATACCTCAGCACAAAAATCTCACGCACCATGGGTGTAGTTAGGAGGTGTGGTTTCTGCTTTACTCTGGACCCATCTGTCAACCCATGTGACTCATTTGAAGACCGAGAGACGCCAGCCGTTTGCCTCGCCAAGAACAACACGCTCGCTGGAGAGGAATTATCGTGCATAATTGCCCAACTGGAAGATTCCGTGGGCCGGGGCTGCAAGGGGTGCCTACATATCCGAGATTTGGTCTACCTTTGTCTTGCTGACGTGAAAGACACAGATGGATGACTGGAATGGGTCACTATGTCATGGCTCCAAAAAGCCGAAGAAGGGAGATTGTTGATATGGAGGCCAGACGGCGATAACTCGAGAAGTTCGTTCACGGGATTCGAGTTATTTTCCGTCTCCCAAGATACAGTAGATGATGAGAATATGTCCTCTAGAACGGGTACGGACGTCGGTTTGGTTGGCTGTGATCGTGGAGAAGAAGATCAAAATGTGGATAAGGACGATGATGACGATGTGGCCGTTGGTCAAGAGGATCAAGCTGAAGATGTGAACGAGGTTACGGATATCGAGGATGAAGACTGTTGCGATTCGGGTCGCAGACCCGTTTCAGGGTACGCTTTGGCCTGGTGCCACGCCCATAATTATAGGCTCTGGAAGCCCTTCCTGTACAGTAGTCATCTTCTCCTTAATGGAATACACTCGTTTTTGACTCGAAGACCTTGGAATTTCAACAAAGACGATGAGGATGACAAAGATAAAGACGCCAAAGGAAATAGTGGCGAGAATGAAGAAGACGAGGAAAACGATGAAGGCGGGAATAAACAAATCGGGGATGATGGCGATTTTCAAAGAGGCGACGAAGAGGTGGGCGACGAGGATGACGAGAAATCAAAAGAGGAGGCTATATACTCGGCTCCAGACCATGAGCTTGGTAAGCGCTAAACTCAACTTGTGACACACACGAAACTGGACGTCTAGTTAACTTGAGCAAGTCATCCTTTTGCCATCTTTGCAAGCCACATACCCGGAGACACATCATCAGAGAAGGCCATCCAGAGGATCAAGTCGTGGCGTGCAGGAATGTTCGCGATCACAGTGGCCCTACCCTAATATCCAACCCGCGCCTCTGCCGACAAGACTTGTGCACATAACAAAGGTAGATGAAGGAGAGCTAGCCGTGCGACTTCCCGAGACCAAGGGGATGCGTGGACGGTACATCTGCCTCAGCCATTGCTGGGGCGGCTTCCAGCCAGCGTGTATCACGAAGAGGGCGACGCTGGCATCCAACCTGGCCGGAATAGCTTGGGACGCCTTGCCGATGACATTCCAGCACGCCGTTACAACCACCAGCCGGCTAGGCTTCGAATACATCTGGATCGACTCGATATGCATTGTTCAGGACGACGCCGATGACTGGCGCCTCGAGGCGGCCGAGATGGCCAACATCTACGAGAATGCGGCGCTCACACTGGCGGCAACGAGCCCACCTAACTCGGAGGGGCTTTTTTCATCATCATCATCACAAGCGGTGCGAGGACATCGAGGCGTGGTGGTGCCTGGGGAGCTCGAGTGCTTCGAGATGCCCGACGTGGTGCGCTTCACGAACACGGAGCTGGTGTGGGAGTGTCTGGACGGCTTCGGATGCGAGTGTTCGACGCCGCATATCGGGAGTGGCGGGAACCCGCTGTACGACGACGTCTTGCCGTCCAAGGTGCGCTATGGCCAGCTGGTCACTACCGGCTCGTACCTCGCGGCGCTGGAGCGAAATTGTAAGGGAGTTCTCGCACCTCGCGCTGTCCTTCCCGAAGGACCGGCTGCCAGCCATCGCCGGCGTCGCCGCGACCAGCTGGGCCAGTACCTGGCCGGCACCTGGACCAAGACGCTCTCGCTGGATCTCGTGTGATGGTCCACAATGCGTCCAGAGCGCCCGGAAGCGATGCACGCCCCAACGTGGTCCTGGGCCTCCGTCAACGGCATCGTGGTGTGCCCCCAACTGGTCCCGGAGTGGACGAGGCAGGGCTTCGAACTGGTCGAGTACGGCTGTGTGACTCTCGGGTCAGACAGGTACGGCGAGCTGGAGTCGGCCTACATCGTCCTCTCGCGACAACACTTCGCCTCCGCCGAGATGGTGGATCCGAGGAAGAAAGCCCAGCGACGAAGTACGAAGTGGACTTGCCCACGGAACCAACGCGTTTTCCGAACACCACGACGCTGTATCCCGATTACGACTTCTTCGGGCCGGGCAGGGGGAAGCTCAGGCCTGGAGAGACCGTGTACTGCCTGAGAATGCCCTTACGTAGATGGTGTATACTGCTCCGCCAGGTAGAATCCGGTTCTGATATTAGTACTTTCGAACGTATCGGCATAATCGCTGCACCCGACGATCTTATCGAGGACAAATGGTTTGAGGGGCAGAAGGATAAAGTAGTCATTAAGGTTATATAGTAGCCGAGAGTGGGTTTTGGCGAGCCCGATGATCTGCCGTTGGGGGATGACTTGCTGATTTAGCTTCTAGTGTCGATCGGGTTCTACCAATCGAAGCGACAACAATAAGAACGCCGAGCAACCTGGAGATGTGACGCATGCTAGGCCAGCCAGTGACTCCGTGCCGTTCACTTGCCAAAGCGACAGATAATCGTAAGATCAGCCCGGTCCCGCTTTAGAAAGGTTAACTAAGAAGTCTTTTTACTATTGTTTGATTTCTATAATTAACATATCTTTTAGCTACCTCCCTATCGCTATATTATATCCTTTCTTAACCTAAAAATATAGATAGTTTAGCTATAACTACTTACGAGAGCGAGCTATTTAAGATTGATTATTATTATACTATTAAAGTACTTATAAATATAAGAATTAGATATTATTTTATTAACTAAAAACTTATATTAGGAGGTATAAAAGAAAGATAAAGTACTAATATATAGTTNACTGTACTGTCACAGNCCTNGTNTAACGCACAGTCCTGNGACTANNNAGACTCAGACAGTGTNGCGCTATATGCGACAGGAGNCTGCGACGNAGCCCCTGACCCCNTATCACGTGCCCTCGCTTGCCAGCACTCACCTCCTNTATATAAGGCCCCTTCNGGGCCACCTCTTCCTTCTTCTCTCCTTAGCTTAGTTTTCTTCGTAATATNAGNACCTTCTTNNAAATACGTCCCTACGTGACGTCAGGGCCTTCGTGCCTTTGTAGAGCTGTAATACTATAAGACCTAACTTATTACCTTCTTATAGAATTACTTCTTAAGATAATAGAAGATATAGGCCTATAACTGTTTACTCTTCTAGATATAATTATATAAAAAGTAAAAGGCCTATAAAGTATCCTAGACCTAACCTTTAGAATAAAGAGAGCGTTTAACTACCTAATAACCTATATAATAGATAATACTCTAGACTAAGGGTCTAACTATTAGCTAATCTTTATATCCTTAGACCTCTCCTTCTCTTAATAGACTTAAAGAAAGAGACTTAACTAGAAAAAGATAGATATAGCTATTATTAAGAGCGAAGTAGCGGAACTTTAAAGACTTCTAGAGAGTACCTATCTATCGAAGTAAATTAAGGTCTATATAGAATACCTAACAAGCTTTATAAAAGACTTAATTAAGAAGGTAGTCCTAAAGCCTAAGGCCTCTTAAAGAGTAAGCCTATAATAGATAAACGAGATTAAAGCCCTAGTCTAGAAAGAAAGATAGGAATAGAGAAGATAGCGAAACACTAGAGATCTATAGATATAAGAAAGATAGAAGAATACTAGTAATAAAAAAGTAAAGCTTATTAAATATTAGAAAAGAAAGATATTCTAAGAGGAAATCTATAATATAAATATATTAGAGAGCGGGATATAAAGGCTTATAAGATAGGCTAGACTTAAAGACAGGAAACCTCTAGAGCTCCCTACTCTTCTAGACCTTAAAACGTCCTAGGGCCTAGCTAGAACCCTTCTAGAGAAGGCTAATACCCTAAGAAACAAGTTTTTTCTAGAGTCTAGAATAGACTTTAGCGATATTAAAGACGACTTGTTTATAGATAATACCTTTCTAATACCTCTCTCTTCCTTATATATAATGTTAGGCTAGTCACCTAATATTATCAGGTACTAGGCTCTTGATTAATCTTAAGACTTATAACTCACTAGGATTATAGGGTGACTATAATATTATAGTAGTAAATATCACGTGTAGTCGGAGGTCCCTAGAGTTAACATTTATATATTTAAAGACTACTTAGCTCTCCCTCTTATTAGAAGATCGAGGTACTTAAATTTATTATATTAGACTTCTAATATATAATAAGCCTAAAAGAAATTATAATTATTATTAATAGCTAAAAGATAAAAGAGGCCTTAGGACAAGATAAGATCTCGCTAGTATTCTTAAAGACAATAGGAATACCTCTAGCTATAATGATTACCTCTTTTACTATAGCCTATTAAAGCTCTAGTTATTATCTAAAAAGGTTCTAGGATATATATATACTAGCGATAAAGAAGCTAAGGAAAGTAAAGTATAATATAATAGGGTTATAGAGGCTAATCACTCTCTTAAGTATAATAAGAAAGGTTATTAAGAAGGCTATAGCTTAAAAGATCTAATAACTAGTAAAGACGTATAACCTATTCCTAAAAACCTAGATAGTATAGAGGGACGGGAGGCCTCTAAAATAGACTCTTAAAAACTGATGACTGAATGACTCGAATCTCTAGGAAGGATGGTTGTTGTTCCTCTCTAGGAGAGGGGGAGAGACCTTATATACATGAATATAGTCACGTGCTACGGCACGTGACACAGAACCCCACTATAATAGAAGCGAGAAAGAACTAGTCTACTATCTTAGCTTTTAAGCTTCTTATAGAATAAATTTATATAATCTAGAACTTAAGAAAAAACGTCGTGTCCTTATTATCCTTTAATATCTTAAGAGCCTTTAATATAGTTAACTATACCTAGCTCCTTAACGTTTTTAGAAAGAAAGGCCTCTTCCCGTAGATAGTACGCTAGATAAAGGGATTCCTTTTAGACTATTATAGTGGGGAAGTCAGTCGGTCGCTGGGTAGTCACGTGGTCGCAGACACGTGACCTACGCGAAGGAGGATAAAAGACGTGTTCTCAGGCAGCTTAGCTTCCTCTCTTTAAGTCAAATTAACGTCTATTTGAACTCCCTCCCTTTTAGGTTGTATTTGTCCTTCTACACTATATAACTATAATCTAGATCTAGGACTTTAAGTTAGAACCTATCTAGATATCGAGTAGAGCTCTCTAGGGTTCCCTACTCTCGCTAATCCTCTTCTTATTCTATAACTTAAAACTACTCGACCTCTATTCTAATATTAAAGAATAGGTAATAGTAGTCGGCTTTATAGATAACGTTAATATCTTAGTATATAGTAAATCAATAGCTAAAAACTATTAAGCCTTTAAACAAGCTTATAAAAGGTGTCTAAACTAGGCTAGACGCTTTAAAATCGAATTCGCGCTATAAAAATACGAGCTTATCTACTTTATTAGACGCTAGAAAGTATTTAACTTATTAGTCTTAATAGACCTTAAGAGGACGATCTAAGAACTAAAGCTAGACATAAGAGTCCTAAGAGTATAGCTAGATATAAGACTAAACTAGACCGCTTATTATAAGACTATCTAGGCTAAACTCCTAGGCTATTTAAGGGCTCTATCTAGCGTTATAGCTTTAACGTAAGGCGTAACCTTCTAAATATTAAGATAAGTCTATATAGTAATTACTAGAGTAGTAGTCTCTTATAAGGCTCTAATCTAGTACTAGCTAAACGAAAACCTTATAAAACCTTAAGATATAATAGCTAAGCTAATCCTAATATAAAATACTAGCTTTTAGAAAATAGTAGGGACTTATAAGGCGACGCTAGTAAAGAAGGTAGAGGTAGAGACCCTAATACCCTCTATTAATATATACTTTAATAGTCTAGTAGCTAGCTATAGACTAAGAAACGTAAAATCTAAAGTCTAGGAAGAGATTAGACAGGTATATACTAGGATTAAGAGACGTCTCTAGAACCGGAAAGAGAGATAAAGAAGAATGTCTTAAGACCTAACCCTATAAGAGGTAAACCTAGTATAGGCCGAAAGATAGAGCTAAGAAGTAGACGACTTTATAAAAACCTTTAAAGCCTAGGAGAGGTAATCCTAGACCTAAAACATATAAGAGCACTAAGATAAGAGAAAGACGAAAAAGGAACAACGCTTATAGAAACCGCTAGTATACTAGAGACAGATATATATAGGCCTAGACGAGAAAAAGGGAAGAGAGCTTACCTACCTACGCTATTAGATAGACACGATAATCCTAGACCTATATAACGACCTCTAGATGTTATAGCTCTATAAAGGCACGAGGGCCCTGACGTCACGTAGGGACGTATTTGTAAGAAGGTGCTATATTATCGAAGAAACTAAGCTAAGGAGAGAAGAAGAGAGGTGGCCCCGAAGGGGCCTTATATACAGGAGGTGAGTCTAGCACGGACCAGGACACGTGACAAGGGGGACGCGTCAGGTGAGGGAGACGCGTCAAACCAGGTCTGTGACAATTAGTCGCAGATTTTTCTTTACGAATAGTGGGTTTTTAGGCTTGGGGCCAAGGGAGGCGGAGGTAGGTGATAAGGTTTGTGCTGTGCTTGGGTGGCAGGTGCTGATGATTTTGAGGGAGAGGAAGATAGAGGTAGAGTTAAAGGGTAGGAAGGAGAGGAAGAGAAAGAAGGAGGGAAAGGAGAGGAGGCAGAGAAGAAGTGCTAAAAATCCAAGAGATTATAAAGTGATTTATAAATATATTAAGCAGGCGTATATATATATAAACTAATAGCTTATAAGAGGCCTCTGCTATAAGAGCCAGAGAGAGGTTTATTTAAGATAGTAGAGAGTAAGCTATACTAACTTAATAAATATAATATATTTTTAGTTTATAAAATTCTTTAATTTAAATTAAATTATAAATATTTATTATCTTTATATAAACAGAAAAGATATTTAATAGACTATAAAAGTAATATAATAATATTTATATCTAAAATATTTTATTTATTAAAAAGAAACTTTCTAGACTTTCTCTTTTTATTATATTAGATATAAAAGAAGAATTATTATAAGTATAATATCTAAATATTTATAACTTTTAAAATAAAATTTATCTAATTAGAATATAAAAGTTAAGAACTTATACTAGGAAAATTTCTCTAAAATTCTCTAAAAGAAAATAATATCTCTCTAGGTTAAAAAACATTAGTTATATATAAGCTAGAGAATTTAATAATTATGAGTTCTAATAAGATAAGCCTATATCGATAAACAAGGCATTAAAGCTAAGGTTATGTTTTAATTATAAATTAAAATAATCTTCTTAAAAGCGGGTTTTAGTATAGGGGTTAGTACGTGACTTCGGTTATATAGTATAATATAAGCGTTTTATAATATTTATAATAGATTTATAACTAGGGAATCTCTAGAAAGAAGATAGTATTTATATGAGAGGAATAGCTTAGACCTAGCTAGCTCTTTATAGATTTCGCTATATATTAGATTAGGCCTATTAAAACTTGTTTTATAATAAGTATATAGCTATTTTTGTTTATATATTTTCTTAAGTCTGGTAAGAATTTAGAAAAAGAGCCTTAAATTATTTTTAAATTATAATTAATTAATTTAGTTTATTCTTTATGCTTTTACTTTATACTTATTCTTTATATACCTAAAGAGAATTCCTTCTAGCTAAATATACTTCATAATATAAAGTTTCTTGTCTATAATACCAACTCTGAACTCTCGAAACAGTCGTGGGTCATGTTCAATTACCTTCGGCCGAAAACATCAAAGTAGAGAGGTAGGTGCGAGCAATTGTTAAGATGAAGATTTGAATGACAGCAACCTATAATTTAACAGCACTCTACCAACACACAACACCAACAGAAGTCACACGTAGTGAAATTCTCCCACCAAGTTCCAACTGTATGCATGCACAGTACAGTATTACAGAACACATCCCCCTCCTTTCCTTTCTTTCCCACACTCTCCCCACGAAATGATTTGGAGGTCGTCACCGCCTCCTCATGACCCCTTACTCTATCCATTAAATTGCGCCCCACAGATCCTGCGCCTGTCCCATCCTGAAATGGTTCAGGGAGAAAGAAGTACCCTTCAAAGAAGAGGTGTATTAAGCTAGACAGAGCAAACATAGGATGGCTGCCTTTTCCTTTTTTTCCCTAGAAGATTGGGATGAGCTCGATTGATTATGGTGGAGGTGTTGAAAGGGATTGCGGCGCGGTAGTCGCTGAATCATAGCTTTCGCAGCTCGGATTGAAGGATTTGGCGGTCAGTTGTCTTGTTGTTCTCCTTAGTCTCGGTGACTGTAGCAACATCAGGAATCAAGGGAAAGTGACCATCCCCCTCCTCCCCTAATGATGAAGTCGTATTAGGTGGGGTGTTGTGGTACTTTTCTACTTGCTCGAGACTGGCTTTCCGTTGAGGGTTTTCTCTGGGAAGGGGCCATGTCCTTCCTTCGCCAATTTCAAAGCAGGCCTCGCCTCAGGCTGCACGAGCTTACTTTCTTGACCATAGAGTGTGAATAAGGTTTTCAGGGAGAAAGTGCCGCCCTCAGGCTCTACCAGGATCGTAGGTGGAGGGCTGTGGTACTTGGCTTGTACGAGCGAATATAAAGCTTCTGGATTTCTCTCCCATGCATGACCATGATATCACCGTGCTCCAACGTCAACTTGAGAACATCCTTCTTTGTACCCTTCATATTTCCCTTTTGAGGGGGTCTTTGGATTGGGTTCTTTCCATTTGGTCTAAAAAGCCATTGTAGCGCTACATCCCAAAGATAGCGCCGTTACTGTGGAACCAAGTTCATCCTCGCCGTCATCTTGTACTCTCAGGATTGGTCTGTAATTTGAGGAGGCTTGGTTTCCCCAACGATACAGCCATGTTGAGTGGAGTGCTATGGTACTCTTCTGTTTGTTCGAGGAAGAGGTGTTTGGGTGAGAAGCAATGTCAGCTTTGTTGAAGAATCTGTTTACCAGGGAAAGCCCTCCTGGCTTCTTCTCGGAACTCTTATCAGAGTGTTCTCCAGTGGACGTCGTGTTCTTCAGGCGCAATCCCACTAAGCCATCAACGGTAGAGTGGGGTGCTGTGGTACTTCTCTGTTTTCTCGAGGCTGGCTTTCCGTCTCTACTTCAGCACCAGCTTTTGTAAGGGATTTCATTGTTCGTGTTAGCGTCGCCTCTGAACTCGACAGTATTATCTACCTTTTCCTCGGTCTTGGATCCTCCACGGCACAAGTATCAAGCCTAAGAAGCACGTCTCCAGAGGAGGAAGGGTGTTTCGGTGAGAAGCAGTGTAGGTGGGGTGCTGTGGTACTCTTGGGTTTGCTCGAGGAAAAGGCTAGCTCCCTATCTCCACTTCTCCACAGCAAAGTATTGAGCTTAAGAAGAGCAGCAGAAATCGCGTGAACATCATGGCGCGGAAGAGTTTCGTCTTCAGAGGAGGGGGGGGAAATTGGGTGTCGCCAGTGTAGGCTGGTGTGTATGCATTGAACTAATCTTGAAATTGCCGTCCAGGTGGAAAGGCAATGTTGGTGGGATCGTTTGCATCCATGCACGTGGCACAAATGGTCTGCCCACTCCTCCTTAGAATGCCACGTTAGGCTTGACTTCAAGTCCTTGCTTATGTTGAGTCCACGGCGAGCTCTCACATGGAAGACTTGGTCGGGCTTGTATACGTCGGTATATCTTTCACTGTGTCAACATCTCCGCACTCTCTGCACTTCACTTGACTTTCCACTCAAGCCCGCTCCCTTCCTCTCCCCAAAAGCCTTGTGCCATTTCTTCAAATATTTCCCCGGCTTCCCTCCCCCTCGAACCCAAACACCTCCTTCACTCCTCCTGATCCCCTAGAATGGAGAATATTTGTCGTGGTAAAAGCAACATGTTCTCAAGTAGAAGTAGTTCCGAGCCGCTTTTGTCCGTCAACCTCGTCGTCTGAGGAATCTTCGAGGTTGTATTTCACACTGCGACTATGGCTCTGGAGAGAGCCAGAGCCAGATGGATCCTCCGAATCGACTTTATCCAAAAAATCCCCTTCTCAAATTAAGAAGGTTTGTTGTTGTGAAAGCAACATGTTTTCAGATAGAAGAAGTAGTTCTGAGTAGCTAAGTTGCCAACGCAGACTCAAGTGATCATTTGTGTTCGCGCAGCAAACAAGAAAGTTGCCTTCTTCTCTTCATGGGCATCTAAGAGTTCGTTGTATTTCACCCGTGGGCTTCAATGTCAATCGCGGCAGGGGTAGGAGAGCCAGCACTTGTTGTCGGGGCTGCTGGTGGCTTGTCGCTTCGTAACCTTCTTGATGAATTTGGTAAGTTGCGATTCTGTCTCAACGAAGCTTACAAGTGTTGGAAGTGTTTCATTAGCAAAGTATTGCCTGAAAGTAATGTCCACCGAAAGAATGAGAGGCCCATCTATTCTCGCAAAGCAGAGCAGAGCAGAGCAGAGCAGAGCTTGATGCACGGCTCTGCTCATATAAGCGCCGATGACCTGCTGCCATCGCGCGATTAAATTGAGTATTTGGGACGGTTCCCTGCTGAAAGTGCCTGGGAGTTGGCCCCGCCATTGCCCAGTTTGTGCAATATTTTAAGATCCTGTTAGTCCCCAAGGAGCGTCGGCCTCCGGCTGGTATCGCTGTGGTGCCCATTTACCCGGTTCATTTGGCCATTTGTTTTGCCATTTGTGTATCCATTCGCTTGACTATTTGTTATGCCATTTGCTTGGGTACTGTGGCCAGTGGCCCTGTTCAAAACACGGGAGGCTCTTGTGTATCTGTCGCGAACCGCCTTGATATCAACAATTGCCTTGTCAATGAGTGCAATTTGGTTGCCGTTGAAATTTTAAGATCTTGCTAGTCCCCAAAGAGCTTAAAAGTTGGAACCGCTCATCTGCAGCTTAGTTGACAGCAGACCAGGCATTCTGGCGCCCTTCGTCGAAATGACGAGGGTATCCATCTGGAGCCCAGAAATCGGGAAATCGGGGTTGGTTAGTGTGGATCGAGGGAGTGGCTCAGAGGTCCAGGGGTGAGGAACTAGCCAATCGTGGTGGAGGAGCCAAGCGGCCTAGAGGTGTTTGAAAAGACACCTTATGATCTTCAGCAATGACTCCTGGGTCTCCAGACATATAAGGCGTGGATATGGGGTCATAGAGCTTTTGATGAGATCGCTTTGGGATTGTGTAGGCTCTTGGGGAGTCCTCTTCACCATACCGTGGACGGCCGCTTCTCACTTCATGGTCTCGCTCAGCTGAAGCAGCGTTTAAATCTTTACGCTCCTTTCTCATAGCCCAAAATAGCTGCAGCAGAGCTTCGAAACAGAATTCAGGCTAGCTATTGATGACTGGCATCGAGTTACCTAGTCCTGAAAACTGGGACCCAGTTGGTGATTGCATGCGAGACGATGGTGATGTTGCGAAACCAGGCGGAAAGCCTGAAGAAGGGAAACTGTTTGGGCCATGTTCCACATGATGAGCTTGTCCCTGGCGGATAGAAGAGCTAACCAATTAGAAATTTTAAGACCTTGATAGTCCCCAAAAGCTTAAGTTGGTGCTAGCCCTGGTGAGAAGCCGGGTGGAGGGTAACTGTTCGGCCGGTAAAGGACGGCTGGGCGAACCAAAGAACTCGGAACTGGTCTTTGCGGCTGGGGCTATTGTAGCGGAGGTTGTAATGTAAATTCTTGGGCGATTATTTGTCCGTTTTCCCCAAGTGGGGTGGATGCTGCCGTGATGACCATTGAACATTGAGTCTACAGGAGCGGGAAATGGCGAGGGAGGAACCACTTGAAACACTGGTTCTCCATTCATCAAATCACCTTGTATTATAGCGTCTCCTAAGCCCTTGATGTCTCATTCATTTCGTCTAGCATCTGTGCATAGACTCGGTTGCAACGCTCTACAATGCCTTGAGAGCTTGGAGCTATACCATTCTTCGGGATAATGCTTAAGAGCAGCGTGTCGGGGGCGGCATAGTTCAGAGGACTCGTTGGAGAAGCTTGTCTAATGGTAGGAAGATGGGGGTGTAGGTTCTGCGCGAGGCCCAACAGACGCGAAGTCTGCTGGGCTCAACCAGCATAATTGGAGCTATATCACTCATCAGGATAAGTCTTGCTGTTGTCCAACTTAGTTTGAAGAAGGGCTGACGCCCATGGTGATATCAAACTCACAGCCCCGGCACGAGGTCTATTTCCAAATACGGGAAGCCCAATATGCGGATTTGCGGGAAAGGGGTAGACGGCGCGGAAGTGTTGGTTAGCGTTAGTTTCTGCGTCGATCTTGGCCTTTAGCTCGTACGGGTTGTGTAGGCGACCTTTCCGCCTTGCTTAGTATTTGCGAGAGAAGATACTTGGGCAACCTCTGTCTTTTGAGCGCTTTGAGGTGGGGCAAGATTTGTTTCTCGAGCCTCCATAGCTATGCTTTGAAGAAGGGAATTTGCTGGGGTAGCAGTATAGGCAATCTTTTCCTTGGGTACGTAAGAGTCCAAAGGACGATCAAGGTGCTTGATATACTGCTCGATATCTCCGAAAACGTTTGTCTTCTCTGGTCCAACCTTCTCTCACCTCCTTGATATATTCCTCTCTGATGCACAAGCTGCTCGCTTAAGAGTTGTATAAGTCGAGCAGTTAAGCATTAATAGCTTGAGCTTTTTAGATCGCTTCCCACAGCTTTCAGGCAATCTGAAATACTAGTCAAGGGGCTGGTTTTCTGCTTGTGGAATAGCGGGGGAGGTAGATGGAGACGAAAGTGGAGGTGGAGTAGTTGCGACTGCAACGGTAGTACATGGTGCCAAGATGTGAGTTCTTAACTTCTTGGAGCCTAAACAGCAGAAAGTGTCAGTTATTTATACTCCTAAATTTGGTAAAAGAAGTAAAAGAGGGATAACTTACAAGACGCTGGCTTCTTGTTCTCCGAGAGTGGCAGCATGAGTTTTGGAGCTATAATACGCGTTATAGCCTAGAAATTCCTTGACACACATTTTGGCTGTGTGCAGTGTTGATGTACAAGCCATGAGTACTAGGGTGCAGGTGGATAGAAGGTTGTGGTAATTTGAGGTTCCGTCTTAGTACGACTGCATAGACCGCACCTTGAGTTCAAACTAAGCCCCTTCCTTCCCCGTAATTTTATCCCAGTCCACTTTCTTTAGCTTCCCGCCGATTTTCTGAATGCGCTCTCGGATCAATTTCTTGACCAGAGAGCGAATCCAGAAAATCCTCAATGAAGTTTGAACATCATCCTTTCACTCTTCAAATCTCAAAGAATCCCAGATCTTCGCCGACCGTTGTGAGAGTGTAGTATTCGAGTAGGAAGTCACGCAAGCGTTAATAATTGCAAATACCTCTGCCTATAGAGAATTAGTATAAAGTTAAAGTGGTCGGAGTAGGGTGTCTTACCATCTCTTTTACGGCGTCTTATTGTCGGTCTGAAACACTCTGTATTGAAGCTTGCTGGTCATCAACGGCTGTTTTAACACCCTCGACGATTTTCTTGATTCCTTATTCCAACCTTCTTGTTACCATCACTCCTGTCTAGATCGCCAAGAAGAGACGGCAACGCCTCCTCCAAACAGAGGTCAACAACATCCGGGGTGACAGGTTCTTCACGCCTAGCGTAACTGGGAAGTACTTTGAAATAGATCCCCAGGTGTTGTTGACCTCTTTTTGGGCCACCACGGTGTGATGGCGGCATGTTATATTCGGGTAGTATGACTGATTGCAGGAGGTCTTGGTTCCAACCACCATTCGCACCACAGAACCAGCAGTCTTCTTTCTCCTTTCTTGGACATCGAGTTCTTCCAGTCCAAGCTCAATCTCGGCCATGTAAATCTCGGGTCTCATACTCTCCCTTTCATTCCCGGCCGAGAATGACAAGACTTGGTGTCGAAGACTCGTTATTGCGAGTGTGGTTGACTGAGACGGCAGTCTGCGCCCAAGATCCAGCAAGCTGGATTGGCTATTATGATGTTTGAGCTCGGCAGAAGGGATTGCTACCCTCTTGTTTGTAACGCTCAAATTGGTAGTGCTCATATTCATACGCACGGCCAAGATTTGGACTGTTCAAGTTGGGACCGCTCATGCCGGGGCCGTTCACGGTGTATGAGCGAGGATTGATGTATACCTCTCTCAATTTGATGAGAGTGTTATGTTGTCCTTGATTGGTGAAGACCTCTAGGGCTGGCTGTAGTTGTGACCTGCAGCGTTGGGATAGAAATTGTTCTGGCCATAGCCATGCATGCCCACGCCGGACAAATGAGCCAAAGTTGCGACCAACGATACAGTGCCAGATAGGCCCTTTCACTCTTCGAAGGTCATACGACTTGAAAATACCTCGGCCTCGTTGGCAATCTCGAGGCGGGCCTGAAGAATGCTTTAAATATTCGGGTAATATGATTGATTGCAGAAGAGGAAGGAGGGTGTTGGTTGCTGGGAAAAAGAAAGCGATCAATGGGTCATGCCGCAAAAGCTTCGTGCGTCTAGAGTCGGTTGAGCAGGAGTATTAGAAGGCCGCCAATTTTCTGGATGCACTCTCGGATTAGTTGCTTTATGGACTCTTTTTCCCGTTCTGGGGGTCTATTGTAGCTTGTCTGCGAGACTCCCCGGCGTCTCGGATGCTTTGTATTTGAGCAGCATGATTGATTGCAGAAGAAACTCGGAACCAAAAGGAGGTGTTGGTTTGGTAGTCACCATTTTCAGGGTCACAGAACTTTTCAAGCACATCCCTTGTTTGCCTATAGGATGCAGGCGCAACAGTAGGGCATCGACACAGGGGGAAACAACTCTAAGCCGCTAGACATCTTGCGCTGGCTTATCGTTTTTGCATGACTTATCAATGACATGGCTTGCTTGAGACTTTGTTTCGTTTCTTCCTTGGAACTTGAGAAATTATCCAGGAGACAATCATCTGGCGGTTTCGCGTCTCGGCATTTGGAACTTTGATTGAGAACTTTCCGGATGACGAACTCAGGTTGGTTATGATGATTAATCTCCGTCTTCTATCTGATGTTTCTCTACAGGTTTGCATAGCTGCCATTTTATAGCTGCGTGGAAGGTTGAACTCCAACTGATAGAAGTTCCGAAAGGCAAAGGAAGACTCAGAGAAGAGAATCAGATAGTTCAACTAAAGGAGTGGCCTCCCCCAAAGTTTGGGGAATTGGACCAAGCGGGCCACTCTTGCCTGCCCCCGTTGCTGGTTGATTTGCAGCTGCCGGATTTGTGCGGCCTGTGCCTGGATCCAAACGTCCTGCCTGCGCTTTCGGACAGTCAAACCCCAGTCCTGTCTTGAACAGTACCAGGTAGGCCGTTCTTTGTGTTGTCCAGAGGCCATTCGTGTACGCAGCGGATCTGCTGCCGCGCCCTTCCCACTTGGTGTTGTGGTGGAACTCCACCACAGCTTGCCATAGGGCATGAAAGTTTGTGCAATTGAGGGTTGTTCTTCTTGGCTTGAATTGGAATTTCCCAGCACTTGGCTGCTGAGTATTTCGGCAAGCCGTCATCTTGAGGTCTTATTTTGCTAGAGAGCAGACTCCGGTATAAGTTGGTCTGACAGAGGAGGAATAGGCTTCAATATCCTCGATTTCGGAGGAGGGGGAGAAGCCTTCTTAGCCTGAATTAGAATCTCCCAGCACCGTTCTGAACTGGTGCCGGGTTTTGGTTCCTAGTAGTGTGAAAGTTTGTGCAATTGAGGGCGGGTATGGCTAGAGAACAGGCCACTATGAGGTGGACTGACTGAGAAGGAATATGTTTCGATATCCTCGATTCCAAGGGAGAGGGAGAAGTCTTCTTAGCCTGAATTAGAATTTCCCAGCACAAGTACCATGGTTTGATTCCCGGTAGCTGCTTTTGCCAATTAACGCGTAAACAGAGGAGAATTGTCTCTGGCCAAGTCAATAGAGGTTCCTATAGGCCTTGGTTCGAGGGAGGGCAGCGGCGGAAATCTCCCAGCGCTTGGCCTCAACCTCTTCATAACAACCTCATATAGGCGGGCTTGCCGCAAGGAAGAAGCTTTCAACCATATACGCGATCGCTGCCTCATTGTAGCTGCTTTTGCCAATGGACATTTCATCGGAGTAGTGGAAGATTGCGGGAGAGCCTTCAACCCCTTTTGACGTGGTGAGTACCGATGTTGCGTCGACTTTATTGACGACTTTCTTGCTGAGTTTTCATAATCTGTGCAAAGAATCACAGACAGGTCGTTCTTCTTGTCAAGTTCGTACTTGTAAATTCCACTTTCCGGTGGAAGTAGTAGCCGGAGTAGTCAAAGATTTCGTTGGAGTAGCGACTGGCAAGGAGTCTGCTGCCTCTAGCTGTGAAGCCGGAATATCGTCATCGTCCCTTGTCTGCAGACTCAAGCTGTAATGATGATAGCGTTGAGAAGTGAAAATCTGTTCTGGGATTCGATAACCAGACTTGCTATAGGATGATGGCAGGAGGTAGTGTGATCTAGAGAGTACCTTGACCTGAGAGGAAGGAATGTGGCCTGGAAACGAACGGATGGATAGATAGGTTATCTCTAGATCTATAGCTAAATGAGCTAGATAGATACACATTCCTCCCACGCCAGAAGAAGAAGCTAAGAGGCCAATAATCCCGGGGTATGTATGTTCCATGTGTTATTCCAGAGACCAGAGGGGAAGGGGAAACCATGCTAAAAGAAGCCAATTGAGAATCCTGAATGTTTGGGGTATGTATGTTCCATGTGCCAGTGCCATTCCGGAGTCCATTGGTATACCGTAGGAGAGGAGGTCTACGACTATGGCCGAGATAATTAGGGTGATAACAGGATATCGAGCAGCTTTGTATATATATCAAGTGAAGAATTGTCGTAGAGGGCGGTTTCGCTCAAGGACGGGTGGCTGGAAGTGACTTTTTGGGGGGTGTAAACTGCCAGTCCTAAATAGCTGAATCTCTTCCCCTCCTCCTTCATCTGAAATTCAGCGTGGGGAACTTCAACAGGTCGATGAAGGAGGAGGGGAGATATGACAGCCTCGGACAATGGCTGCTGTAGAAGTCAGAGAGTTAGCATGTTGTAATATTCTACAGTACGACGATTGAGAAGGTTTCAGAGGAGAAAACATGGGGTTTTAGAGAAGATATTTGCAGGCATCGTCTAAAACTAGCAGAAGAAGAAAAATGTGAGGGAAGGCAAGAGGATTAAAGTGATGACAGAGACCGAGACCAATATTAATTGCAGTAACTACATCTCGAAACTTTCTAAGCAAAATGAACCAAGTGAAACCATGTATTCCGAAAATTGAAGATGTGAAACTCTACACGTACCTAGTGCCAGCAAGCACCAACCCAGAGCCGAAGCCGGGAGGCATCAAAAGGAGAAATCCAAACGGAGAAGTCGTTGATGGCGGAGGAGAGGGAGGAGAGGAGCTTTTTAAAGACACGAGGGTGATGTTAGCTTATCAGTCACGAGATAGGGGTGAGGTCAGAGAGAGATGGTGAGATCGAATAGTTGATGATTTCGGGATAAGGGAGCTGTGATAGTGATACAGAGGAAGAGAGGAGTGTATACTTACAGTCTGTCTCCATCTCCCCTGTGGGATCAACCCACAAAGGAGACGGGTTTGCTTCCTCCATTTATCGGCCTTGGCCAGATCCGCCTTCGAATTCCAGTCCATGGAATGTCGGTGGGGACACTGGGAGCTGTTTCAAACAGCTAAGAATTATTAGCAAATCCCATCTCCGAGTGCGCCTCAATCTAGCATATCATCAATTTCACCAACAACTTCCCAAGACTGAAAGGGGATGAAACAAGAGTACACTTACCGTCTATATCCCACAAGTCTGCAAGAGAGACGGAGATCCACTTGGAGCTACTCTCAAGAATCGTCAGTAAATCTCTCCTCCACAGTGTGCTTCTCACCCATCTTCGCAGCTTTGCAGAACCTAATTCTGTCGTCGTGTACATCACCGACAACGGCGGAAGGGAGGAGGTACACTCACAGAAGAAACGCTTGCTTCTTGCAAAGCTGAGCGATGTGCGACCTGTATAGCTAGCACTGTTAGCACATGCCTTCCCATCTTCTCCCATTTCCTTCTCCTCCTTTCTCCTCCTCTGCCAGATCTTGGCGAGCCGGAAGAGAAGAAGAGAAGGAAAGATGGGGATGGAAAGGGGATGGAGATAGGGATTGTAAAAGTACCCTCCATTCAGAGAGCACACATGCTTCCCAATTATTTGTTAGGCTGGCAGGACGTATTTGTGGGGTATTGTGGTAGACCTGAGATCTTGCGTAGTGTATGTATAGTGGGATTTGGAGACGGCGACATTTTCATCCATTCCGTTGAAGATGGAGATAAAAATTTCCCTCTTTCGTTCACCTCCCCTCCCCAATTTCCAGCGCGCAGTGTGCGCAGCGCTAATCCCCATTCACTCTAGCTCCAATCACGTCATCAGTTCACCTTTGAGGTACTGCGTGCATCAATTCAATCAATCAAGTGCATTGCTTAATAATCGATCGCCGGGGGACGTTGTGGTACTAAAGTGTTGTCCGAAATAGCTTCATATAGGGGGTGGGAAAGTTAACCGAAAAGTGGGTGAAAATTAGTTTTGGGTTTGGGTTGGGGTGGTGCGCTGGCTCGAAGCGAGGTTTTAGTTATTGTTTCCTAGTATGGGATGGATGTGTCTTTAGGGGAAGACCTGAAATGAATATTTTTTTGAAGTTTGAACTGAGAGGGGTGAGGAGGTGAAAAGGGAGGGGGGAAAGAGGGGAGGGTAGCAAGCACACTAGGTATTGGAATGGAACGGAGCGAGGAATTGATGGACAGGATTGATTAGACATGATGATAGGTTCTTCGCTGCTGTGTGTGCGAAGATAGGAGAGTTAACAACTTCACGTTGGCTGTAGGAATAAAACAAACAATAGATGCACTGGACGGGCTGGTCTCAAGTGATGTTCAGGCTGCCACACATTTGGAGATAGGGGTGAGATGGTGATAATACTATCTACCTAGTTAGCACCACGTTCTTGAACTTCAAATTACAAATTTCAACAATGCCAAGGAATTTAAGAGGCTAGGGCTTGACGATGCGAGATGCAAAGACACTGAGAGAGGTTGTGTATTTTTAGGTATACGGTAGTCAGGGCTTTTTTTGTCTTCACTAGTGAAGGGCATTGTTTTGAAGAGGCAGGGTTTGAACTTCTACAACTTAACTAACCAACTAACAACCAACCAACAAACCAAAAAAGCCAAACAAATCATCCTTTTCACACTATCTACTACCTACCTATCTATTTCAGACCAAGCAATCACAATCATTATACTAAAATTGCAAGCTGCAGCTGCTGCATACATTACACACATAAACATTGCTACCAGATAGATATATCGTGTTACTAGAAAAGATTCTTAGACTTCAAACTCAGTAAGATCTTACTTGATTAGACTTTGAAGCGTTGAGCAGCGAGGATAGAGGATAGAAGACAGAGGCATCAATGCCTTCACCCTAGCTGCTTGAATGGAACAAGCAATTAATAGACTAAACTAGACTAGAGTCACTAACAACTTCCTACTTCCTACTTCCTACTTACTTACTATACACTCATTAACATTAGAAGATACAATTAGGATAATATTCCTACTACTGCTACCTTACTACCCCGAACAAAGTTCTTGAATTCCAAACTCCAAACCACAATTCTCAACCACATGGAGAAATTTAAGACATAAAAGATTAACTCTGTGAGACTATGACATACACAAACAAAGAGGCAGTTTATATGCGTGTCTATTTGTGCCCATGCCCATGTCTCTATGTCTAGGATGGTGGGTGGGTGGATGGGTGGCTGCACAGACAGGTACTTGCTTGTACTTGCTTGTACTGTACATATGTGGCCCAAACTAAAGAAAAGGAGACTCGAACACTACTCGAATTTCGATTGATTTTTGGGTAAAAAGCCGCACGACAAGCAATATAACACAACATTTCGCTTCGCAACACAACACTAAAGCGGAACAAACAAGCAAACCTCACAGAGAAAAACATGCCATTATAACCATGCAAATTGGCACCATGCCGCCATTTAAAGTAGCTAAATACAGATATACAACCGCTATTGCCGCCGTGCCACCCAACATTTAATTCCCAAGATGCATCCACCCATCCACCCATTCATGCGTCTATTTCCGCTTTGTCGCACCCCCTTTCTTCTCACTCCCCGTGACCTTCGCCACACCCGCATCAGCTTTCTTGGCTTCCTCCGCAGCATCCGCAGACTCAATCGCCTTCTTCTCTCCTTCAACCACCACCACAGCATCCTCATCACCACCCTGCCCAAACTCATTCACACGCGTATAATCAACCTTATACTTCCAACTCTGATACAAATAAACAAAGAAAATCACATCATCTCTCAGCGTCGCCAATCGATGAAGCGTAGGCATCTTGATGGTGAAAGCGAATAAATCGTCAATGAAGGTGTTGAGGAATTTGTATGTCATTGCTCGAGCGGGCATGTGTGCCACGCTCTTGAGGCGGTAGTTGATGTAGAGGGAGGGAACCATCATGAGGAAGCCGTAGGCGTAGACGGAGCCGACGAGAGTGGCGATTACGAAGGAGTACCATGATTTGTGGGTTTCGTAGTAGAGGGAGTAACCTGCGTAGGCGAAGAGAAGTGGGACGGCGACCATGTAGAGGTATTTGAATGCTACGGCGTCGTATTCTTTGGTTTTCTCTTCTGTGTCAGAGAGGACGTGTTTGTCTTCAAAGGCAATTCGGTATGGGATGATGGAGCCTGGTGCGTCCCGAATGCGCACGTTGACGACTGTAGTGATCTTCCAGAATTCCAGTAGAATACCCATGCCTTGGCTGAAGAGAATCATCCAACCTATGATATATTAGCAAAAGATACTGCAAAAGGAGAGGAATGCTTACTGGTATTCTCATTGTTGTCCAGGAGGTAAAGGAAGATAACAGCTTGCATGAAAACATTTCCAAGAATCGATCGGACTGAAATACCAACATTGTTCTTCTTGTTGCGGTAATGACTGATATCGGATTTGAAAGCCAACATCTCGAAGACCATGTGGAAAATACTGACAACAACAGTTGTGCCAAGAAGCCAAGGATTTGTATCAAGTAAGATCTCCTTGATCATCTCAAACTCACTGCCATCTCCACCACCTGGAGATGAGATACCTGGAAAAGTTAGAATATATCATTGAGGAGCGAATGGGTACATACCTTGGGCAGCATTCCTCGAAGCTTGCTTAGCACCTTCATCAACACTGGCAATGAGACTGAATTTCCAGTTCGCAAAATTATTGAGATTGATGTGAAGAGGTAGACGAGTAACGGTAGAGTTGAGAGTTGTCATGTGAGTTCTAAGTTGCCAGAAAGTGTTGATGAATAGAACTGGGTAATACCACCCGTTCTGACCAGTGGCATCTCGTGCTCCTGTAGCTTCCAGACGGACATACTGACGAACGGCGGGATGCAAAGTAGGGAACTGCATAACTCCCGAGTCTGGAATGAAAGACATGGTGAAATTGGGGTGATAGTGCGAAGTGATGATTGGTCCAGTGGGTAATTCTTCCTCGACCTATTTGGAGTTAGATATGCCTCACCCAACAATAATCTCGACATACCTCTTCATCCTCTTCCACAGCAGCAAGTAGATTTTTGGTCTTCTTAACCTTCTTCTGGACAATGTATTGAGTCAAGGGGTGAACATAGTGATATGCTTTGCTCGGATCATAACCGGGAGTCGATGGATCCAACTTGCTTCCCGAAATTCCAACATAGAAGTGTCCCCAAAGTGTACCATTATTCTGAACCTCCTTTGGCACCGCAAAAGAAGTATCAATAACCCGATTCTCATTATAATCCCCATACACAAAAGCCATTTCATCAACAACCCTCCTCTCCTTTGGCACTTTCGCAAGCGGTTCCATAACAAAGGAAGGAGAAACAACGATCGTGATATCCAACGGAGTATTCAAAGGCCACATAGGCGCAATGCGCTGTGGAATCGGGCTGTAAACGGCGCCTACATCGAGGTGATCCGGACGCGCGTGGAAAGGTGGGATCGCGGCGGTATTCGCAGGAACCGTAATGACGGCCCCGGACTCATCGGTCGTTGTTGTCGTCGTCGCGGCATTATTTGTTCCCATGAATTTGCCCATAAAAAACTGCATCGCAAAGAAGATAGCAAGGCCTTGAAGCGCAGACTTGATCATCGGCTGCAAACATACAATCATTAGTATTGATACATCTCCTGAATCCTTTAATAAGGGGGTAAACTTACACTCAAGCCACCCTGTTCTGCTTGCGCACCTGCAGCAGGTGCTGCTGGGGCGTTAGGAGGCATCTTGACGTATCTTTGACCTCGAAAATTGAAGATAAATAGATGTCAAGGACAGAAATGGGTGTTCTGTCGTGCTTCTGGAAAGCCAAGACGTGGTCCCTCAAAATACTCTGGGAGCCAATCAGAAAGCGTGTTTTCCACATGCTTAAATACGTCAGCCTTCAGGGGTTGCAAGCCATTGGCGCAGCGTCGGAGCTGCCAGCATTTACAAGTGACTCACGCCGTTGCTTGTATTTGAGTACTTTCTATGCGTAAAGTAATTTACTTGCTCAGTTACTGAATTGAATTGCAATTGTAAGACAAAGACTGTCATTACGATTTTCCTTTTATTTCACACCGTGCCTTCCTTTTAAACTTCGGAACCTCGACGCGCCCATTTTGTACTTGGAACAAAGTACTTGTTGCCCGGTTGAAGCTATTGCCCGATTGAAGCTATTCGAGTTAGTAAACTGTCCCTCTGCGACTTCCTCTTCTTGACTCTTTCCTAAATTTCTCCTAGACTTCTCTACCTCAGACATTAAACCGAACCACCTCTCGTTTTAATTCCCTCGATTCCCTCAATTCAACTCCCTCGATTCAAACTCGACAACCATCAATCACCACCATCCAACATGGCTTCAGGCGGTGTCTCCCCCCGAACAACAACTCCCACCGCAGACCTAAGCACTCCTTCTCCCTTACACAACATAACGAATCTCCCTGCCGAGCCCTCACCCCTCTCTACCTCAACCTTAGCAGCCAATTCCACAACGGAGTCATCGAGTCCCCCACCTACCAAAATATGCGTCTTCTGCGGAGCCTCGCCCGGAAAATCACCAGCGCATATGGAAGCAGCGCGTGCTTTGGCTCGAACAATGGCTGCTCATAATATTCAGCTGGTAATACTAGCCAGCTCAATTCCCTCTTTCTCCACAGCATAAATTTCTCATAACCATCCATATCCTTCCCTCTTACCCTTCCATCACCAACATATTTGCAAGTAATATACTAACTAACAGCACCCAGGTCTACGGCGGCGGAACAGTAGGCCTCATGGGCGAAGTAGCACGAACCCTCGTCTCCCTCTCCGGCCCCTCCTCCGTCCACGGCATAATCCCCACACCCCTAATAAAATACGAGCGCGGGCCCTCCTCCGACTCCCCCTCGGATCACTCCCTCCTCTCCCCCGATACCCTTCCCCCAACCGAACTCTACGGCCACACCACCGTCGTAAAAGACATGCACACACGCAAATCTATGATGGCACGAGAAGTACTCTCTGGAGGTCCAGGCTCTGGCTTTATTGCCTTAAGTGGGGGATATGGCACGTTAGAGGAGCTGATGGAGGTTGTGACGTGGAATCAATTGGGGATTCATAGTAGGGGGGTGGCGGTGCTGAATGTAGAGGGGTATTGGGATGGGTTGATGGAGTG
>JAAMPI010000336.1:0-42840 GCA_013054445.1 Cudoniella acicularis
GGGAAGCGTGTAGTTGGGTCTGGAAGGCTGTTTCGAGCGAGTCTGGAAACAAAAGCTTACTTTGAGGAGGGGCATTCTCGGCTTTTATCTTGCTTGCTATTTCGCTTTTTCTTGCTGGCATTTGGAGTTGGTGGGTAATGTCACAAGAATTTCAAGTTTCATGGCCGACATACGACAGACATTTCGTCAGAGGCAAGTGAGACTTTCGGGGCTTCACATTGCCGGGATTTGATAATAATGAAAAAGGTCTCAGTGTCCCTATCATTGTCAGTTCGCGCGTCTATCTTGTGGGCGTAACCTGAAAGCTTTTTTTATTCCATTTTTTATTATGCAAAGTCTTCCACGGTTTATATATCTAATAATTAAGATACCTATTTCCTAAATTGATCACGAAATGAGAGGTTATAAGTCCTCCAATATTACTGCACTTCTAAAACTAGTACCCAATCCACATGTGTCCCATTCGTCGGAGGCGTAAAGACACTCTTCCCCTCACCATTCCATACACATCGAGCATAACTACCATCAAGCGGGTCAAACCAACTTGCTGTAATCTTCTTCCCTGTTTGTAATTTCCCAGTATCAATAGTAAAAGCAGCTCCAGTAGGCGTATAAACCGCCAGCCACTTCCCATCTACATCCCGCGTCGCTACAAGATGAGTCCCGTCTGTTCCGGTATCCCCGACAATAATACTCTGATCCGGGATACGATTTAAAGGAGATGCGGACCGGTCTAAGATAACCTTCTTGATGTACTGCATTTGGGAACTACCAGGAAGGTGGATATCCGTTGCCCATGAGATTGCTGGTCCAGAGCCAGCGGGGGTGAACAGTCCCGGGATATAGAATTGCATCACGTTATCGGCACCATACGTCAAGCCTGCCGCGCCGGAAAATACAGCCTGGTAGCTCCCTGTTCGGACATCTGATGCATTCCAATACGGATTAATTGGTTTACCATTGATGTAGCGATTCTCGTAATGGGCTTCGTTGTCGAGAGCAGGGCGAGCTGGCTTGGTGGCATACATCAGTTCTACGGGCTCATATCCTTTGGCTGCGTTCCACCATGGAATAGGGGCATTGGGTGCATAGTTTGAGTGCCCGGATTGGGAGGAGTCGAATGTTAACCATTGTTTGTTGCCGAAGAAGGCTGATGCTAGCGCAATGGGTCCACCTTCGAACCATTGGTTCGTGCTGTGAGTGGTGATTTGGGCGTTGGCTCCTTCTCCTTCGATGAGTCCTGCTGCCATTTCGTCGTATACGGGTATATAATCGGTGAAGCTGTATGGGGAGTGAACACCGCCAGAAGTGTAATCGCTGCTCACTGCTGTTTTGTTCGTCCAGTAGGGATTGGTATCGGCGACGAGGAGTTTGGGGAGACCGGGGTAGCGTTTCCCAATCCAGTTGCCAAAATCTTTGGCATTTGATGCGTTGATAGATCCAGCGACATTGTCTAATTGGATCTGTTAGAAAGTGGATGGGTTGCTTCTTCGTGCTCGGAGGGGAACGCACTGCTAACATGGACGTAGTAACCCCAAGCTGGTACCATTGCAATTCGAATCCCCTTTCCCCAGGCCATCTGTACCACGGTGTCGATGTATTCCCAATATGGTTCATTTGGTTTTGTTGGATCACCATTCAGGAGAGGCAAGTCTCCATTGCGGTTTGGATCCTCATCACTGTATCCCAAGTCAGTGATATGAATTCGAACCTCAATGTGTGGAGATTTAAATACCCAAGCTGTGTCAATCCAACTGCTAAAACAATGTTGAAGCCTTTCGAGGCCCGGTCATCCAAATATGTCTCCACCTGAGTGAGGTTCAACCGATGGAAAAGCAGCCATCCCGTATCCGCTTGCCAAAAAAATGGATCGCCTTTCTTCGTGACAAAGTGACGCCCATTCCCACTTGGTGAAATGGGATAATCATCTGGCATCTGCCATGCGAAAACATGGCTGAGAAGCCCAAGGTAAAGCGCAATGGAAGAGAGACGCATCTGGGAAGACAATTGGAAAACTTCAGACTTCTGTCCGAGCGACTTCGTATCAACTGCCGACCGCCCATCTTGGCAGAATATATATCTCACCCCCTCAAATTAAAAGCTGTTCTGCTATATTTTCCCATGAAGATCCATCATCAGACTTCATAGGTGCCCCGAAAGGAAGAGAAAGACAGGAACAGCTTCCTTGGTATTCCCAGCTAATTGGTGGCCTGCAGTTAAGGTAGGGTCGAGCTTGCCATGAACGGAGGCTGTATATTCCGCCAAAGAGCACACGCCGGATGTGGTTTTCTGTGGGGAATTGACTGCGTTCCTGATTAAGCAAGACGAGGTGTTGGAGCATCTTTATTTCCATGCGGGGTCTCCACGAGGGGTTCGTAGCCGCATGCAGCACGCCTGCATTTGGGCGTGGGAAATCCTGGCTGGTTGGTGACTTCTGGGACCCGCTAAATGGATTTGAAATGGCGAGGGCGCTTTTGTGTTTGGTAGCTGTGAAAAAGATGCGCTGCCGATTGGACCAAGGGGATCTGTTGAGGATGTTTTTTTCCGGTGGGAAAGAAGGAAGAAATTGGGCTTTGGGGGCGTTCGCTAGTGAGGCGCTGGTCCCTGCATTTCAGGGGCCTTCAGGGATTATAATCCTAATTTTCAGCCATACAATCGCTAAATAATAGGGGAGAGGATTTTGATGCCGTGTTTTGGTAGAAATGAAAAACCGGCAATAGACCGGCAATAAAACGAGCACGTCATATATTTGCAGGAGGCAGCACGATTACAAGAAATTAGAAAATATTAGTGCTTACAATAGCGAAGTTAAAAGGGCCAACAAGTTACCAAGGTGTAGTGAATTTTGCGTACATAAGGAATAGAATGGATAACTTGGTTACGGAAGCACCGGTGGGGCCTTACCGGTCCAAATTCGGAAAAGCCAACTCCTTCATATAAATAACCGAATAAGCAAATTCTTTCCAACAAACTCAAGCAACTTCAGAGTAAGACGGTAGGCCCAAAAGTGGTTGCTTGCGTTGAACAGTCGGTGTCGGCCACTGTACGAATTTGGTAGCCTAAGAAACTATCAGAGTCGTTTCCTAAACAAGGTATATCCTTGCACTAAGGTTGAGATAATCCATATCCGAACTGTCTCCTGAAACTAAAGGTTTTGCCATTTTGACTATAAATTTTTTGGAGGGAGGGGGGAGGAGAGCGGGGGGTCTCTCAAGAATATTTTTGAATTTTATGTTAGCTCTTTTTTTGGTGGCGTCACTTAAGCGAGTTCTAGTACTCGATGGCTTTCCTCACCCATCCATTTGGGTAGACTAGCAAGCTAGCTTGGCTAGGCGGCCCAGAGCTGTGAGAAAAAGCCGCCGAGTAAGGAGTAGACAGAAAATGATATGAGATTTGGGTGATTACAGATCGACCGCGGAACTTCACGCCAATAAGGTATTGATTCAAAGGCTTCAGTGCTAGGGAAGGTACTGAATAGAAGAGAATTGCCTATTTTTTTAATGAATTTATGAGGGATTCAAAATTATCTAGTAAATAGAAGAAATGGCGTCAAATGATAGAGTAAATCTTGAAGACGTCAATTATAAATCATATTCGATGCTGGACTTCATACACTGCAACCAATTGATGACCCGGCTGTTGTTAGACTTACTAGACGGGAGCCCTTAGGATCCCCATGACTTACATGGACAAGTGCGACTGAGTAGTGAATTTTGCCTTGTGTCACAGAACTCGGTATCAATTCAATGAAAGATCGGACTCAGCCCCATTGCCGCGTCACTGGCTAGCGAATACCAAGGGAGCTTGTTTAGTAAAATACTACGAACCGGAAGCTGCCGAGATAATAAGTAAGGTTGTGCCATAACTTATAAGCACTTGGTAATCGAAGTTGAAACATTAGAATTGCCTCCGTACTTCTCGGCCGAGATACCGGGATGAATTCAATGCCCATGTCATACTTAGGCAAAGGCAGCACAGCATAAAAATGAATATACAATAATAAAGTGATATTTCCACAGTGATAAAATTGGCCATAAATTTTGAGATATCAAGATCGGTAATTACGTCTGGCCTATTTCATCTGATTGTATTCTTCAATGTAGTTTCAAAAATTAAGAATAATTTAATATAGCATCTTGCAAACTTACGGGCCGTGGCTCATTTAAAGGATTTTGCTCGGGATACCTTTAATGTGAGGGCCAAACTTTTCACAGCACATCCTTACTCAGCTTTGATAAATGATACTCAGTGCCACGCTTTCGATTCATTCATTCGGTGAAAACCTTGGAAGCCCACGGGGAAACCTGGTGGGTTGAGAGCCGGGTACCGAATGGCTCCGGGCTTGGGGTGACACAGCGTCAGTAGACGCAAAGACGTCGTTATCTGAGACTCTGATAGGCAAGGAGAGAGCCGAGTCTCATCCTTCTCGGTCAGCTGCCTATTTGGGCTTCGGCCCGGGAACTATATGGGATTGTTGGTTGTCCACCAGCTGATGGTAAGAATACGCAAATGTCATACTCCGAACATACAATAATTTGGCTGAAGGGTTCAGTCTAGCAGACTAGCACAAAATACAAAGTCAATTGCGGTGGGTAGCTAAACGTTGACAAGGCCGATTAAAACCGTGGAAGGAGGTCTTTAGTGCTTTACCTACAACTTGATACAACGAAAATCTCGGGGTGTTCTTTCACCAGTAAGTGACAAGTAGAGCGTCTAATGAGCAAGCGGATTACCCGCATTAGTGTGTGCTATCAGCTCCCACAAAGACCCTCGATTCACCTGGCGGCCGCAATCCAACGACAGTGGAAGAAAAGTATGGGGACCGACACCATCATCGTGCTTCGTGAACTATTCGAGCCTTTTACGAGCAGCTGTGGCATTGTCATCACGGTTTATCCAAAAAGGTTTGGGCACGGACGAATTGAGGAATCCCCGAAGGCCTGCTGCGACAGCGGGGAGTGAGATCCAGGCCGGTGGCGATAAGCAGGCCCCAGGAACATCAAAGCCCGATGGCGGCGCCACCACGTATTTTTTTTTGACCACTACTGGGTCACGAGTATTTGAATTTTATATCGAAAATGCTGCTGCGATTCGCTGGTACAGGCTTCTCGGAGAAGTGAAAGAAGTCCAAGGACAATAGCAGGAGTTTTTCGAAGCTTTCCCGGCTCCTTTGAAGCTTTTTCAAGTCAACGGCCCAATGGGTGGGGACACGCCCCTTTATCTGCCCGCTGCCAACCCCAGACAGGCTTAGCGAATGATTATCGAATTAAACTTAATGGAGCATAGAAGACATCTACCTGCACCAGGCCACCGCCAGATCAAGGAGCAACAATTTGGCTCTCCCCCCCCAAGTTTGCTCCTCGCTCCTCGCTCGTCCTCATCGTCCCTCCCGATCAATTGATCCCTTCGCAGTCCTTCCCTCCAGACGTTTCTGTGTCAGTTGTTTAGGTTCAATACTACTTTGATTGCTCGAAGCCGCCGTCGCATCATTTCCCGAGTCTTATTAAGCACCCGTTCAACACCAACAAAACAAACCGCAGCTTGTGTAGTAGCAGGTATGTTTGCCAGCACATTCTCTCCAGTCTCGCTTCAAATTCCCTCGCTTTGAACATCCTCTGCTGTTTCTACGGGGTTCATTCATATTGGCGGAGTTTTTGGAGTTGCAGTGGTGTGAGGCGTCTTGCGGTGACGGTGAAGGTCGGAACAGTGAATACTGTTGATATGGACTAAATTCACCGCCGCCAAACCCTAAGGCACTGCACAGTTGCGGCATTCACCACATCCAGCCATAGTCACCATTATCGTCATGGTTTTGTGTTATGTTCCGCCTCTTGTACAAATTTCAGATTCAGTCACTAAATAAACATTTTCCCACAGGTCAAACGGAAGAGATACTATCCTACTATCAAAAGCTCTTCGATGGCTTTATAATACCCTGCGCACAACTCCCGATTCTCAAATATGCCTGCCACAAGTTTCTTCCGCAGGGCGCTGCGCGGCAATCCTGCCGAAAGTGCTGCTGGTCCCATGTGGCTAAACAAACGCGTCACACCTCTCCTACAAGCTCTTTCGTACCGAGCATGCCTTCATCCGATACATACGATTGTGATTGTTGCATTCCTGGCGAGTACTACGTACATTGGTCTTCTCGAAAGCAGCTTGTTTGATACCGTCGAACCTGCTGGCGTGGGGAAAACGGATTGGCCCTCTCTGTTGGAAGGGAGCCGGAATCTGAGAGTAGGTGCCGAGACCGGGTGGAAATGGCAATCAACAGACACAGATACCCCACGTGGAGTGGATCATTTGGCCCTCCTGACACTCGTCTTCCCCAACTCCTTGGCTGTCAATTCTCCACATACAGCTCCTTTACCCGATGCTATACCATTGCCACAAAATTTGTCGGTTACGCCTCTTCCTTCAACTTCGAATCTTCTCAGTCCATTGTCTCAGGACAGCTCCCTGGCATATGCAGTACCATACAGCCATGCCCCAGAATTTCTTGTCCACACCCAGGAACTTCCTAATGCCATTCCCGCATCTCAACCTGGATTAGAGATTGATTCAGCAAAGGAGCAGAAACTATGGATCATGAAGGCCGCAAAAGTTCCCGAAATGCAGACCGGCATGATGAATAGGATCAAGACCGCCTGGAGCCAATTTATCGATCTTGTCAAAAATGCAGAGACTATGGACATTATCATCATGGTGCTGGGATATATTTCCATGCATTTGACGTTCGTGTCATTGTTTGTCTCTATGCGACGAATGGGATCGAACTCTTGGCTGTTTATTACTACTATCCTTTCCTCGGTTTTCGCTTTCCTCTTTGGCCTGATTGTCACGACCAAAATGGGTGTCCAAGTGAACATGATACTCTTATCCGAAGGCCTTCCTTTCTTAGTTGTTACGATAGGCTTTGAGAAGTCAATTGTTTTGACTAAAGCAGTCTTGTCTGCCGCTCTGGAGACTCGAAGACCAGGCGACATACCGAAACAACACGCAAAGAAATATGGGGTCTCACCAAACTCCATTGGCTACGCAGTCCAGGTGGCTATCGGCGAAAAGGGTTTCGAAATTGTCAGGGATTACTTGATCGAGATTTCGATTCTCGTGGCGGGAGCCTTGTCCGGTGTTCAAGGAGGTCTTCAACAATTCTGTTTCTTGGCCGCCTGGATCCTGGTTTTCGACGGTATTCTTCTATTCACCTTCTACACGGCAATTTTAAACATCAAGCTAGAGGTCAATAGAATGAAACGTCATGTCGCGCTTCGACAGGCCTTGGAAGATGATGGAGTTAATCGAAGAGTAGCTGAGAACGTCGCCAAGAGTGACGACTGGCCGAGAGCTGATGCTGCCGAAGGCGGCGAGACCAACATCTTTGGTCAAAAAGTTCGATACAACAATATTCCAAAATTCAAGTTTCTTATGGTTGGTGGTTTCATAATCATCAATATCCTGAATCTCTGCACAATCCCTTTCCTTGGTGGTAACAACACTACTACATCTTCGAGCATTGTAGGCCTTGCTGGAAATGGACTTCCAGGCGTTATTTCAACCCCACCTATGGATCCATTCAAAGTCGCATCCAATGGTCTCGACTCCATTCTTGAATCCGCCAAATCCCACGACAGATCTACTGTAGTCACCGTCCTGTCTCCTATTAAGTACGAACTCGAGTACCCCTCTGTTCATTACGCAAAGCCTAAAAGAGGCCGCAAAACCCCTGTGGATAACGATGAGGATGAGTTGTCAGACTACGGAATGGGTGGTCGCGTTGTTGGAGGAGTACTTAAGAGTCTGGAAGACCCAGTCTTGTCAAAATGGATCGTTATGGCACTTGTTCTGAGTGTGATTTTGAACGGTTATCTCTTCAACGCGGCAAGATGGAGCATCAAAGAACCTCTGCAAATGCCTCCGCATCATGCCGTCATCCCTCAGGAGATTCATCAAGCGGAGGATTTTAACAACGCGGGACAAGGGCCTCCATTGTTACTCCCAGCTGCCGATCCAGAAGCAAGAGAGCCGGAGCCAGTGCGAGCGCCAATACCGCCACCAACTCCAGCTTTAACGGATGATGAGGATGACGATATACGACCCCAAGCTGAATTGGAGAAAATCCTCAAGGAGAAGCGTACACCTGAGCTCACGGACCGAGAACTTGTTGAATTGTCCCTACAAGGGAAAATTCCCGGCTATTCCCTTGAGAGAACTTTGAAGGACACTACCAGAGCTGTTAAAATCAGAAGAGCAATTATCTCGCGAACCGCTGCTACTGCTGAGACTACGAGCCTCTTGGAACGCTCCAAGTTACCATATGAGCACTATGATTATGACCGCGTCCTCGGTGCGTGCTGCGAAAACGTGATCGGTTATTTGCCTCTACCCCTCGGCGTCGCTGGACCAATTATTATCGATGGACAGAGCTTCTTCCTTCCTATGGCTACTACTGAAGGTGTCCTTGTTGCGAGCGCAAGCCGTGGCGCTAAGGCTATTAATTCTGGCGGCGGTGTAACAACTGTAGTAATTGGCGATGGTATGACTCGTGGTCCATGTATTTCTTTCGAGACTCTCGCTAGGGCAGGTGCAGCGAAGAATTGGCTGGATTCTGAAATTGGCAAAAGTATCATGACAAAGGCCTTCAACTCAACAAGTCGTTTTGCACGACTTCAATCGATTAAGACCGCTATGGCTGGAACTAACCTCTACCCTCGTTTCAAGACGACTACTGGTGATGCTATGGGAATGAATATGATATCGAAAGGTGTCGAGCACGCCTTGAGCGTCATGGCTGAAAGTGGTTTTGACGATATGGAGATTATTTCAGTCTCGGGCAACTACTGCACAGACAAGAAACCAGCTGCTGTGAATTGGATCGACGGTCGCGGCAAGAGTATTGTTGCGGAAGCCATTATCCCTGGAGAAGTCGTACGAAAAGTACTCAAAACCACCGTGGAGGCCATGGTTGAACTAAACATTGCCAAAAATCTGGTCGGCAGTGCTATGGCTGGAAGTATCGGAGGATTCAACGCCCATGCTGCTAACATTGTTACTGCTATCTTCCTGGCTACTGGTCAAGATCCTGCACAAAACGTTGAGAGCAGTAATTGTATTACACTTATGAAGAAGTACGTTACCCTTCGTTCCTAATAGTTAACAATGCTAACCCTATGCAGCTTCCATGGTAATCTCCAAATCAGCGTCTCCATGCCCTCCATTGAGGTTGGTACCCTGGGAGGTGGAACCATTCTCGAACCGCAAGCCGCCATGCTTGATTTGCTTGGTGTCCGAGGCTCACATCCTACAAACCCTGGTGAGAATGCTCGCAAACTTGCACGTATTATCGCTGCGGGTGTGCTTGCCGGAGAACTTTCACTATGCAGTGCCTTGGCTGCAGGCCATCTCGTTGCGAGTCATATGGCTCACAATAGAAGCGCACCGGCGACTAGAAGCAACACTCCAGCACCGAGCGGGTCCATAACCCCGGTGACCGCAGCAATGCATTCGATGCAAGAAAGAACAGGCCTAGCAATGTCACCAGCTGCTGTTATGCGAGCCAATGATGTGCGCAGGTAGTAAAAAATGTAGAAGTCAGAGTTATTTATTGGCATGGCATGGCATCGGGAGGAGTTTTCATTTGGCGTCATACAGAAATAGAGCGTTTGCAGATATGACGGGCTCAACGTACAGTGGTACTTAACATAGACCTAAAATCTGGTCTTTTTCTTTGCGTTGGAGTGTTTGCTTTTCATTCTTGGAATGTGGGCATTAGATGATGGGTAGAATAATTAATATTGGTTCCGCCATTTTTGACTTGTATTTTGTTTTGATTTCGTGTGAAATAGTGCAACATGTCTCGGTACTGCCTTGAGCCTTCTCATCTCTCAAGGTTGATTTTTCATAGGGAGACCTGGGAGGGTACCTTTTCGTGCATATAAGTTTTGACGAAGGAGTTTGGATAATTCATGTATTCCTTCGACCGCCCAGCCAAACAACTACCAAGTTAAAACACTATTCAAGAATTATCAATGATGAAGAAACTCATTATCTCTCTACAACGGTCTCCGTCGCCTTCTAACCGACTCGTTATCGAATTCAGGCATGAAGTACTTGCCCCTGAACTGTTCAAAATACTGGATTTTCGTCCCCATAATGAATTTGTATCCAAAGTATAGGAGGAAGAAAATTAGCGGCTGTGTTAATTAAAATAGTTAGCTAAGCCTTTTTTAAAAAGGGGGAAGAGGTAGGGGAGGAGATATGTACGCCGGAATAAGCTCCCACCACATCAGCTATTAATGAACCGGTATCTTTCAGCTTCGAGGCGGTGCTGAGCGCGTTTCCTCCCGTAAGAGGTAGATGGCTGGCCAGCCGCTGAAAAGAACTATCATAGTACACCCGAAGAGGCCAAAGTAAGCGCAGCGAAGTTGCCAATGCGCCCTATAATGTTTATTTTAATATACGTCTAAGTCACGGTCTAAGCGGTATGGATCTACTTCTTTCATTCTGTGATGTCGTTAGTTACTGTTGGGAATGCAAGAGCATGGGAGTGGTGTGTGGAAGTTGAGAAGATAGGAGAGAAAGCTTGTACCCAGATTTGAATTGCAGAAAAGCAATGCATTGACTTCTATACACGCAACAAGTTGCTCCGGTGAAGAATGAGGCGAGTGTCAGGATTGGCGTTTCATAGTTAGGTAAGATTTATGTTTTCTGAAGGGGATTGAAGGGACTTGCTTGATCAAAGTTTGTATCACAAAGCGCAAGAAAAGCTAGTAATCCGAATCCAGAGCATGCGAGAATAGCAGCAACCGGTGTGTTTCCATTGTTTGTGGTTCCAAACGCCTCTCTCATCCATGTATTCCCATACACATGGGACAGAGAAAAGAGCGTCCTACTCGAGGTTAACAGAGCAGTGTTTCTAGCGTTATGGTCAGCAAAAGACGCTCGCTAAAATGGCTTGAAAAGCTAGACTTACCCAGCTGTGTAGGCTGATAACATAAACGCCACATTCAAGATCGTTAGAAATATCTTGACTGATGTCGCAGAAATGATGATTATAATTGGTGAATGAGATACGTCGGGTGCAACTGGAGTAGGCTTTGCCCAAGGGTGAAAGAGGATTTGGTTCGTAAAATCGATGTTCAGGCCCACGAGGAAAGACACGAGGATGTAGAAGGTAAGAGGGACAAGGTACATAAACCTTGTTACTGGCGGGAGGTCTCTTCTTGGATGTCTTGCTTCACCGGTAGTGACACTAAAGGTGTTACAGTAAGCACGTTGTGGTCCCGGGTCAAGGTCAGAGGGGGGAAATGGATCATACTTACATCACGATATCACCGCCCATACAAAAAAATAACGCCAAGGTTATGCTTGTCCTAGCTCGTGTTAATCCCAGCAACAAGTAGCACAAGGCCTGACGGTATATTCACCAGATGGCAAGAAATTGTCCCCAGCTTCCTGATATTCCGGCTCTATAGCCTCCACCGTTTAGATACTCAGGGCCGTTAAAGCCGCCGACTCGAAAGAAAGGAACGATCGAGTTATTCCAATAGCCTTTCTTTAGTAAGTTAATAGTATAGAAAATGGTATGTTTTAGAATAAGGCTGCAATGATTGGGTGATATTATTAGAGAGTCACTTGACAGCACTGCTTGCTTCTCGTAGCAACGTAAGGTCACCCGAAATGCCCGAATCCTCCCTTTACCTGTAGCTGCTTGCAGCTCATACGGGGGAAATATCATAAATTAAAGAAAGTATTCACATACCGTTCTCGCTCCAGCTTAGAATTTGTGCAGTTCCGTTGGACATATCTACGTCTTGAGAACCTCCGAAGGATCCAGCTAAGAAACTGTTAGCCCAAACAGCAACCTAGAGGTAGATCAGACAGGAAGACCCACTCATCGTTAATCTTTACTAATATAATTAGAATACATACGCCAATCAGAAGTATTATCTTCAGCCCCAAAACCATGTGTTCAATGTTGCCATGCTCATGCAATTTGCGAACCAATAAGTCACGCCAAATGCAAACCCCAGAGCTTTGTCAACAAAAGCGTGGGGGTAGTCAATCAGTGCTCCGGCTGCAGGGCGCACTGATACAAGTTCTGTCAAGCTCCGCATAACCGGGACAATGATGAATGCGGCTCCAATATATACAATGATGCAGCCAAGAGACCCTGATATTCCAATCAGTTCTCTAGACGTCACGAAAATACCCATCCCGATTGTCCTAGAGAATGCAATTGCTTTACAAAGCAGTTATCCTCGTGGTCTTCATGGGGAATACATCAACTTACCAGCAATGTGAGGCCTCTCCAAGGCCCATCCAATTCATTATTGTGGAAGATTGTGCGGGAAAGCCTCCTTCACGCTCTGCTAATTTCTGGCCGCTTTGTGTCATTTTCATGCTCAGGGTAGCTTTGAGAAATTTAGTTTTCCAATTCTATATCTCGCAATGATTCGATATGAGCGGAGAGCCTCCCGTTTTTATATTTTGTACTCATGGCTTCGATAAGGTGTACGTACAATCAACCTTGAGTCTCCGAAGAGCTAATATTACATTCCAGAGATAAGTAGAGCCTGTAAGGTATTAAGGACAAGTGCAGGATGGGGCTGGATCGAGGCTCACCCATTTTAGACAATCAAGGTCTCCTAAGAAATCGCCAGCCTGCCAGGTAAATATGCCTAACGGTAAGCCTAACACGCGACATGCCTTCAGATCGTGCCATAGCTGTGACAAGCTTACAATGGGATCGACTTCGATATGACAAAGCAGACATTTGGCTTGCAATAACTGGCCATCAACGACTCAACCACCGCCACAGCATCCCCTGCTCATTATCCGCACCTCAAGGCAATGGTACGCTAGAAAGTGAGACTACTAAAGGTAATTGCCGCATTCCTCAAGAGCATCCCCAAGCCCGGCCCTTCCAAGCACTTGGTAAAGTCGCCGATGGCCAAGCTCTAATTCTTCGAATTTCTTTCCCCGCTTCCTCGCGCAGTACGCTTCTTTCGATAACCACAAGCCATGAGTCACCTCGCAAACTGGCAAGAGTCCTACGCCTCCTGGATGATCATTCCAGGAGTACAGGAAAGCATTGATGATGTTGCCGAAAGGAGAGAGGAACAAGCTATCAAGTTCCTTCACAAAATCAACGCCAAAGCTTTTGACCGCAATATATTTGAAGAATTGACATATTTTATGGACTACGAGAGCTTCTGCTTGGAAACTGGACACCTTGTACCAATTCAAGCGCGAAGGAGCTCAGTCGGGCTGAAAAAAGCATGGACAGGAACGCTCGTTGCGGGACTCTCGAAATGTTTGTTCGATGTCAGCTATCCCGATGCCAATTATTACCGAGAGCAGCAGTTCAGAGCCCTTCTCTCGGCATTGGTACTTCAACATGTCCAGGGGACAGAAGGGGTCCATGTTCGCCAGTATGATGCTTTACGGCTTCAGTTCCAAGAGCGGCATAGAGACTTGCAATGGCAGCGAGCATTTTCGACTTCGGGAGACTTCATGATCACGAACGAAAAGTTTAGGAAACGTCAATGCAATTATTTGCTAGTCACGGTCGCTGAATACACACGGACCTTCACACGAGAAGAACCCTTGGCAAAGACGGTCTTCAACACTGCTATCCAGGCAAGTACGCTAGGAGGCTTTCTTGCTCTAGCAGCGACAACGGTGAGTTCTTACAATAACCAAAACCACTCTCGATTTGAAAGCTCCTGCGAGTTATCGCAACTATGGTCATCCATGCCGCGTGTAGGAGTCATTTGATCGTACGTGTTGGTTTTCTAATCCTAATTCCAAATATAAGGGTTTGAGCTCAACCAGTCTGGAAGACGCCATTGTACGTCTCGACCGAAGCTTTCAACAGCTATGCAAATCCTCAAAAGACCGCTCGACGGCAGTGTTTGAAATTCAGGAAATCACTAGAATAACCTTGGCGTTTGATCTCTACAAAAAGGCTCTTGGGGCTGTTCAACACAATGATAACACGAAATCTGCTGAGTTGGCGTTGCAAGCCCCCCAACTTTTGGCCATCTGGATACTGGGGAGGATTTTGAAATTGCTGGAGAGGGATCAGATCGAAGGAGAGGTTTCACCTCCTGTCAATGCTTGGAAAAGTGTCCTGGCATTCATCGGTCATGACCCACCGAGCTTTGGCGACTACCACTATCTCTATGGACTGCCGGACTGTGCCTCACAAGTAGGTCGAATCCTGAAGCAGGAAACGTTGCCTGTATTGTTCCTCGATAACATGAGATCGTCTGAGAAGAGGATAAGAGGGATGATTAGGAATAGTAAAGAGCCGAGCCTTTGGTGGAAAGCCGTATGTGTATGGTCGATATGGTGATCACCCCTCGCTAACCAAATACATAGATCGAGTTTCTTCTCATAATCGGATCATGGGCAGAGAGGGAGCATCCTCGAGACTACTGCGTTGAAGCTGATGTCATCATTGACTGCCTTGCTGAAGAGCACCCAGAGAATGGGGTGCGCCAAAGACTTCCCTTGAGTAGGCTATCCACATACATGGTTCCATCACAAGAGAGCTTGCCTGTTTTAGAGGAGTTGAGTGCGCTGGATTAGACTGAGTCCAAAGAAGATTTCAATTGACGTCCGAAACGCGCAAGATATCTTTAAAGGGTAAGGTGAACAAGTGCACTGGACTAGCGCCTAACTGCGAATCGGTGCTCTTCCTAGGACACAAAAAGATGGCAGTATATTCTCTCCCGGGTTTCGAGAGCCCAGCAACAATAGTGAAGGAGCACGCTTGCCTCTCTCTTAATCTGCCCTTTAAAGGTCGATTCAAGCTAGCGACATTAACAAACAGATTTCTAGCTATGATAACTGCAATCGAGGTGAAACTAGCCAACGGTTTCAGAAAGAAAACTAGGGAGCACCGGCTTTCAATATACGAGTACCAGCTCTCAAGTATGGGTGGTCGACTCATAGGCTGGGCCAATCTATCTTTTGAAATACCACCAAGTTGTATAGCAATGCATGAAAACAATTATTGCACAAGCATAGCTATCGGGGGATCTGGGAGTATCAAAATATATCAGGTCAGAAATCGAAATGGTACATTAAATCTCGAAAAGCAGGAAGCTCAAATCGACCAACCATTCCCAACCCTCTGCAATACGACACCCCGAAAGCGATCAATTTCAGCCCTGATGGCCATGGACTAGTGTGTGTAACCGAAACAATGAACAAAGTCTTAGTGTGGCTACTTATCGATGGCTCGCCTTAGCCTCCCGCATTTGAAATAATGAAAAAGCATGAAGTGGTGAGTAGGGCGTATCAAGGTCTTATTCTTTTCATGGCCTAATAAATGTTAGGGAACAACGGCTCGTGGAATAGACTCGGCCACCCTCTTCTCTACACCGCAAGGTTCAACATATATGCTCAGCACCACCTCACCGTCCACCAGACGTAAGGAATATGGTGGAGAGTGGCCATTCATCTCGCCAGTGCCCAGCGAGAGTGCCCGATGCCCTCGAGCATAATTTCTCGGTGCTTGGAAGATCACCACCAATGATTTCCAGGGCTGTTTCTCCAGGTGGCAAAGTTGCGGCCATGCTGGATAATCTAGGGAACTTGGTTCTTTGCCGCTTGGTTTCGCAAGATGGTGGAGGCGTGGGGCCCGACGAGAATCCTGTGCTCCTTAATGCGAGGCTTTCAAAGAATGAGGGTGCTCCGACCTCGAATACAAATGTACGTTTTCATTTAAACGCTGATCGCGACCTGTATCTCTTTGCTGTTGATACCCGCGGCAAAATTGTCAGGACTCGCGTTCGACTAAGGAAATCCTTGAATTTGTGTTCTTGAGCATGTTCATGGGTGTGTTCTATGGTTCTATAGGACGGTCTTTTTTCCTCGCCGTTAGCTTCTAATACTAAATTTGTTTTCTGCGAAGATATTTACAAGGTCTGTTGTGAAAATTCAAGGCTAAGGTAGGTATTAGTGACATTTTCTGCTAGCACTGCCTTTGTCGGGTCTATATAAAACAATAATGGCGTTCTAACCCAAGTTTTACAACTCTTCCAATGAAACGTTTTCAAAGGTTCTCATCTACCCTATGAGAAGTGAATTAAGATTGATGTTGTTTCTGCCGGACTTTATCAGATGAAGCTCGGATCCATTTCGTCCCGACACGTGATGACTCCATCTCGCACTGCCCCGGCCGCATGCGGGGTGGTCTGAGCTTCCAAAAGTCGCGATGTAGAAAGCTCTAGAAATGCATGGGCTCAGTTCGAATCGAATGTTGGACTTGTTTTCTGCAACTTCGGACTTTTCAAAATCATAATCTCGCAATCCTCGATAACTTTACGTACTCTTCTACAGGCCAAATCCAAACATGGCGGACGAACTCAAAGCACTTGGCAACAAGGCCATCGCAGAAAAGAACTTCGACGAGGCTATGTGAGTTAGGCCCCTCTTGTTTACTTCTAGTGCGAATCGAAACTGAAAGACTTGACAACGTCCTCCTATTCTTCACTTGAAACAACCTCTGACCAAGTTACAGTGACAAATTCACACAAGCAATTGTGATTGAACCTTCAAACCACATCCTGTACTCAAACCGCTCTGCTGCCTACGCCTCAAAGAGAGATTATGAAAATGCACTCCAAGATGCCGAAAAGGTGACCGAGATCAAGCCAGACTGGGCTAAAGGATGGGGACGAAAGGGTGCCGCATTGCACGGAAAGGGAGATCTTATAGGAGCCCTTGACGCTTATGAGGAGGGTTTGAAGATTGATCCAAACAATGCCCAGAATAAACAAGGCCAAGCTTCTGTCAAACGCGCAATTGATGCGGAAGCAAAAGCAGGTATGTTTGAACCACTGGCTCAAGTGAACTTATGTTAACAATAAGTGCCACAGATGGTGTTACCGGTGATCCTTCTGCAGGACTGGGTGGCATGTTCAATGATCCTCAACTCCTTCAGAAGCTTGCGGCCAATCCCAAGACCAGCAAGTTTCTCGCCGACCCCTCATTCATGCTAAAGCTCCAGCAAATTAAGTCAAACCCCAGCGACTCGCAAGCCATGTTTTCGGATCCTCGAATGATACAAGTGTTGGGTGTTCTCATGGGTGTCGACATGGATATGATGGGTGCCGGTGCTCCTGGTGGCCCTGATGGAGGCCCAGGACCAAGGGAGGCGGAGGAAGATATTCCAATGCCAGATGCTCGCCCAACTCCCACACAAGCTCCAAAACCGAAAGAACCGGAACCTGAACCAGCTGCTAACCCAGAGGATGAGGAGACTCGCGAAAAAGCTAAGGCGAAAGCCGAAGCTGAGGCGGAGAAGAAGCTTGGAACCGAGCAGTACAAGAAGAGAAACTTCGATGATGCTATTGCCCATTACAGCAAGGCATGGGATCTATACAAGGATATCACCTATCTGAACAACCTTGGCGCTGCTTACTTCGAAAAGGGAGAGTATGAGAACGCTATCAAGTCATGTGAGAAAGCTGTTGAAGAAGGTCGTGAGATTTATGCCGACTTTAAGATGATTGCTAAGTCATACGCTCGTATCGGTACTTCGTATGAGAAGTTGGGCGATTACACCAAGGCAATTGAGAACTACCAGAAATCGCTAACAGAGCACCGCACTCCCGACGTTGTCAACAAGCTCCGAGCAGTTGAAAAGACCAAAATTGAAAGTGCGAGACAAGCTTATATCGACCCTGAAAAGGCAGAGGAAGCCCGCGAGCTTGGCAATGCTAAATTCAAGGAAGCCGATTGGCCAGCTGCGGTTGAAGCATACAGCGAGATGGTCAAGCGAGCACCTGAAGACCCAAGAGGCTACAGCAATCGTGCTGCTGCTTTTATCAAACTTCTGGAGTTCCCAAGCGCCATCCAAGACTGTGACTTGGCTATTAAGAAAGACCCCAAGTTCATTCGAGCTTACATTCGGAAGGCACAAGCATACTTTGGCATGAGAGACTACTCGAAGTGTCTGGATGCTTGTACGGAGGCTTCAGAAGTCGATGTGACAAAGGCAAATGCTAGAGAAATTGAGCAACAACAGCAAAAGGCCTTGTCAGCTATGTATTCTGCCAGAGAGAACGAGACTGAGGAGCAAACCAAAGAGAGAATTCAACGTGATCCTGAGGTAGGTCCCCATGTTCCGACTTTAAGAAGCTTCAACTAAATTTCCAGATTCTGGGTATCATGCAAGATCCAATCATGCAGAGCATCCTCCAACAAGCACAAGGCGACCCAGCTGCGCTCCAGGAGCATATGAAGAACCCAGGTATCCGATCAAAGATTCAAAAGGTAAGCATTTCATGAATCGAACTCAAAACCAGTTTGCTAACTTGTCATAGCTTGTGGCTGCTGGAGTCATCCGCGTTGGCAGATGAGCGCCACATTAATCAAGAGAGCAATCGGAAGACGAGCGTGAAATGCCATTGCTGTTTTTCTGGAAGGCGTCCATCGGCGCTTACCAGATAAGCAGACATGAAGAATCACATGGTTCGTCGATTATGCTGTTTACGAGAGATGAGATACGGATGGCAAATAAGCTTAGCAAGGGGGGCTGAAGCAAACTTCAATCATCAATTGTACTTTAGGTCCTGCTGAGTTTTTAGCGAAATAGTCAAATGCATATATCAGGGTAATCAGTTAAATATCAGGATGTTCATTCATCCGATTTTAGTGATTTCGTCTCCGTAATCATGAATTGTGAATACGAGGCTCCAGCAGCTCTTTCCACTCACAAAGTAGCATATTCGGAACTACTATGTGATTTCAACAGGACACAAGTGCCACTTCGGTATAAAAATTCGCAATAATCCGATCCTGACATTGTAATGGTGAAGAACGGAGCTTAACAAGCTATATTCGCATAACATAATAACCAAGATGCTCGAGCAGCGCGAGTCTAGGTAAAGAGCCGAGCATTCTAGCAACCATCATATCGCGACGAGTTACCATTCTCTACTCTTTTGCCGTTATTATTTAGTTACACTCATGAAATTTTGCAGCACAACTCAGTTCAAGAACGTAAACCTGAGTTGCATTGCTCTGGATAGTACTCATCCCGGCATTTCGGAGCTACAGCCTTCCTAGGTTAGTTCTAGATCTCAAGTTAGGATGTTGTGGGAGTGGGGGAATCTCGACAACCATTCACGACAATCAGAAGCTTATAGTGACTCTTGTTTACCCAAGATTGCATTCACGGAGAATGCATTTTAGAAGAATTAAGTAAGTGATAGAGCAACGCATTCTATTTCATTATCGGACAACAAGTGGTCCAAACGAGGCAGACAAAGCTGCAAAGGCAATCATTACCATGATGATGATCCCATAAAACGAGTGACTTGACAGTTGGCACACAATTTTGCCACCGAGGCATCCACCTTTATGCTCTCCTCCACATTTTTCTCCCGTCTCACGATTGACACCTACCATTACCAGACAGAAGCAAGCAACCATTAAGACCCTCCTCTTCGTTCCTTTCTTTCTCTATGTTCCAATGCAGCCAGAACCCAAGAGTATGAGTAAAGACTTAGCCCTCAACATCCTTAGGAGGAGCGGCAGCCTCCGCCTTAGTTAACTTCCACAAACAAGCAGAGCAAATCGCACTAAAGGCAAAAAGCACACAGAGCGCAATGCTCAGTCCCCAAATAGCCTTCATCTCGAAACAGGTTGTCTTGCTGGCGCCAGCCCAGACCCAGTAGTTGACTTTATCGATGTTCTCGCTCACGCTGTCGATGAATGCGTAGGTGGTACCGGAATCAGGCAGAGCAGGGCAGTCGAGGTAGCTGAGGGGTTTTCCTACAACGGTGGCGACGACGATGACGGCAATGAGGAGGAGGGTGTCAAAGCCGCAGGAGACGAGGAAGGGGAGGAGGCCATCGAAGTATAGTATGTAGGTTATGGCGACGTAGAGGACTGCGATGCAGGTTACGGAAAGGGTGCCGACTATTACTTGCGGTGGTGCTTGAGTGGCTTGCACCATTTGTGAGACGAAGTTCGCGGTCATGCCGATTATGGAGATGAGGCAGATGATTTGCATGCCGCGGACGACGGTGAAGGTTGCGCCGAGCGCGCCGTGGTTGGGTCCTTGCATTTTAAGGGCGGAGGTGGATGGTTGACGGCTGAGTGTTGGTTTGGCCGTTGGCTGTAGTTGTGTTTTTAGAGGCGAAGGAGCTTCTTTGGCTGGTTCAGGAGCTCGTCGAGCTACTGGTTGAGGTGGTTGAACCTTGGTTTGCTGAGGCTTTGGTTGGGGAATTGACCGAGGAACTGCCTTAGGAGTTGGCTGAGGTGTTGGTAGAGTTTTTGGAGTGGCTGGCAACGAAGACCGAGTAGCTTGAGGGGAGACCGGTGCCGACGGGAGTTGAGAAGGCTCCGAAACGACTGGCGAAAGGGATGTTTGTTGTTCTTTTTGAAGTGCTTGAGAAACTTGGAACGAAGGGTTTTCTGGATTGATGGAATAAGGATAGTAAAGAACACCGTTGATGACCACAGCTCCCTTATATGGAATGAACGAGGCCGGCGTTGATGCCGTGTTGACGAAAATAATTCGAAAAAGTCACCGGAGTGAGTGTGTTTAAGCTGGGCTTGCAGCAAAGATTGACCGAATGTCTGACGAGACGGTTTGAAGAAGACGAAAGTACTAGAAAGAAAGAAAAAACCGAAAGGAGATGTTTTTATAGTTGAGATGACTGATGAGATGAATGAGATGAAGAAAGCAAACCAGCGGATTCATGATTCTTAAGTATTCATTGACCTACACCGGGTTCCCGATCATCCAACGTATCTTGGCAACAGAGAAAGCAAAATTCATGACTCTATAATTGCTGATACAATCGAGTGTTGTGACACGCGCTGTGCTAGCCAATAGGACTTGAGCCAGGTCTCGAGGCCTCTCCCCCGACGGGCGCTTGAATGAGCGACTCAGCCAAGGTCTGAAGCTTCAATCCACTGCAACCCAATGAAAGCGATCTCGCTCGCGTTAAGAGAAACTGCCGGGCCACAGAAAGGGCCAAGACATTGGCCTGTCTGCCGCGATGCTATTCTCATCTCGGAGACATAGCAAGACACTGATCTTGAGTTCGGGGCGTCCCGTAAGGACAGGCGCGGTCGCGTTTGCAGGCTAAGAAACATGAGGCTACAAATGAACCATGGCCGCGGTAAAGTTGGTGTGGCTGACCCTATGAGAAGCTTTGGAGGCTCTTCTGTGCTCTTGGGCGCATTAAACATCGTCAAACCTAATCTTAAGCTGCAGACGAACGGCCTGGGAGTGATGTTTGTTTTGCGAAGGGCCTGTTCAAACTGCCATCGACTGGTGCTGGATCTGCTGACCTGAAAAGCTCCCAAGGCTGAGAGAGTACACAAAGGGTATGCGAGAGCGGTAACAGTAAGCCGTTGTTGAAGCTGCATGTGGTGTCGTATCCGGCCATGAAACATGAACGAGGGACGAACTCACTGTGACGCGACCTAGTTTGTAGGGCGAGCCCAGCCGAGTTTTTGGTGTTCGGAATTTGGTAGCCTCGTCCCTCGCGTAGAAATGCTGTCCACAATTTTCATGAATTTCGAGTCAGAGTCACCAACTCAATTCGACTTTCTACCGCCGTGTTTCTGAGAGCAATCGCTCTGCAACCAGATGTCAATCCTGCACCGGTAGCACACCCATTTCGACTTCTGCCACGCAAGTTCTACTGCTATGGCGTCGAGCAGCAGCGCAACCGCAGCGCCTGAGCGCCCAGACATCACAGCCTTGAAGCGCGAGCTTTACTCAGTCTGCAATGACCTCGCAGAAGAAAATCCGAGGATCGTCTTCCACCAGACTTCCCTCCTGTCTTACAAAATCATACCCAACGATGATATCAATGTCTGCCTTATTGTCGTGAATCAGCTGATTCAGACAAATTATTCAAGGTTGTCCATGATGGCGAGGGAATCGGCTGGAAAGTGCGGAGTGAGGACGAGGCGAAGAGGTAGGTCCTTTGATCTGCTGTATCACAATGGAATACCCAGCTAACTCTTATTGTTTGTCAGATATCGCTCGCTCAATTCTGACCAAGTACTGGTTTACGGGCTCATCGATGAGGCAGCACATGAAGGAATCTGGACCAAGACGATCAAAGCCAAGACGAAGCTCCACGATACCACGATGAATCAATGCATCAAGTACCTCCATTCGAAGAATATGATTTCCGAAATGAAGTCCGTTGAACATCCTACTCGCAAGATGTGGATTAAAGCCAGCCTTCGGCCCAGTGACCGCGCCACTGGTGGCCCATGGTATACAGATGGGGAGCTTGATGAAGAGTTTATCTCACAGATCATGAAAATTATCTACGGATACGTCAGGAAGAACAGTTTCTACATTTCCAAATCAGCCCAGCGCCTGCCCAAGAAAACGATTAAGAAGAACATGACGCCAGCAGAAGCTAAAGCTGCCAGGGACAAGGCTTTAGGCCCGAACGGCGTCAAGACTGTTGAGGTTGATGACGATAGATCAAGAAGGAAGAGAATATACGAAGCTACTTTTCCCATGCCTGCTGGGTATGAAGGTTATCCGAGTGTCGATGATATTACATCCTACATCGAAGGTACTGATTTTACATCTCAGACACTGACATCAACGGAGATTCAGCAGCTCTTAGATATCATGTGTTACGATGACCAAATCGAGAGGGTTATTGGATCAGGAGATGGCATAGGATACAGGGCACTGAGGAAGACTCTTAAAGACGAGGACGAAATTGGTAGTGTGCTTATGGAAGCTCCTTGTGGCCGCTGTCCGGTGTTTGATCTTTGTGAGGAAGGAGGACCGGTAGGACCTAGCAACTGCGAGTACCTCAGTGAATGGCTCAAGTTATGAAGACCTGCAAGTCAATTTGATTTTAGATGCATAGCGTGGAAGGCTCAGGAGTTTGGGAAGATACCATGGCCTACTTTGCATACTTTGCATGTCACTTGGAGCATGTAACATAGATAATTCACATATTCACGGCAAATGGAAGTGAGGCGCAATCAGTACATTTCATATGGATCATGAACTTTTCGCCCCTTTGCTATGCTCACAGATCCATCCCGGTCTCCGAAAAGCACCATAATTAACATAACCCAGGAATGATTCGCAGCATCCTCCGATTAAGCCAACTCACCGGACTTGACAATGGTGGGCTTGTTGCTGTAGTTAACCTTGCCACTGCCACTGCCGGTAGCCTCGAGAGCCCTGACAACCTTCAATGACTCCTCATCAGCAACCTCGCCGAAGACGACATGCTTGCCATCAAGCCAGCTGGTAACAACGGTGGTGATGAAGAATTGGGAGCCGTTGCTGCAGAAATGACATGTTAGCTTGCATCATGATGTGCGAGTTTCATCGGCTTACGTGTTAGGGCCAGCGTTAGCCATAGAGAGGAGTCCAGGCTTGGTGTGAGCTCGCTTGAAGTTCTCGTCGGCAAACTTCTCGCCATAGATGGACTTGCCACCAGTGCCCTGCATCATTGTAAGCTTCTTTCCCTCTATTGCGATGGACACTCGGGACGTACGTTGCCACGGGTGAAGTCACCACCCTGAAGCATGAATTGCGGGATGATGCGGTGGAATGAGGAGTTGGCATAACCAAAGCCCTTCTCGCCAGTGCAAAGAGCACGGAAGTTCTCAGCAGTCTTTGGGACTACATCATCGTAGAGGTTGAAGTTGATACGACCGGATTGATCTGCCGAGGGAAGGATGTCAGCTTTAGTTCACAGAGCGAGGAATGCGCGGCAATAGCATCATCATCAACTCGAACCCCAACCTAAGCTGAGTATCTGCTGAACGAGGTAGACCATTCTCGAGCTTCATAATGATGATGGCATTGATGGATTGACGATTCTCAATTGTAGATATGATGACAAGATGAAGCAAAGGATACTTACTCTTGACAGTCGAGGTCGGCTTGCCTTGAGCATCCAGAACTGGGCCCTCCCAGGTAACGTCGAAGAAGCTATCAAAGTCAGCATTGAAATCAGATCATCAACGATTGGTTACTTGCGTCTTGATTGTCATATTTGCGGATGATGCGTGAAAAGATCTCGTGTTTTGTTGGGTGAAGGATTTTGCGAAGGAGGAGTGGAGGAGGGGTTGTCTGAAAAGTTGGCGGGGTTGCATGTTGCCTTCTCGGTGACGGCAGGCGCTAACGGCGTAAGCGAGTTAGAAACCAACAGTTGAGCAGCCAATCAGCGGCGTGACGCAAGAGGGGAGGGGAAGTAGGGGGCTGACAAAATCCGAGCTGCAATTGCACCGGATTCGATGGCAGACCCAGGGATCTCCAGCAGCACTCGCACTGGCTGCATACATGTATGGAGAGCTCAGAAACAGAGACTGAGAGGCGAAGGGCGCCGATGTGCTGACGGGGCGTAGCTTATGCCGTGCGGCTTCAGTGGCCAGCAGCTGGAAGACCCTTTCTGCAAGGGATCACAGCGGTTTCAGAGCTCCGCAACGGCTGGTCAACAGCTGCTGCCAAAACTGGAAGCCGGAGCCAGAGGCCAGCAGCTCTGCTCTTCTCTGCTCTGCTGGAAGACCATCCAAAGCTTGGTGCTCGATCATGGAGGCTGTGAAGCTCCAAGCTGCCTCGAGTTGACACCTCCATGTTCCACGTCTCTGTGATCCACACCGCATCATGCATCCGACCGCCGACAGCTCCTTACTCGGGCGAACGCTGCTGCTGCAGCTTGCGCGTTTTTGGGGCAAAATGTTTGGACATCCGACATACCTGGAATATAAGAAGTTGCTGTGGGCTGTAAAGGAGCTGAGACGCTGAAATAGACGGGTATGGCACCTGTAAAGTACACGTTGAATACAGAGGAGGAATTGAAAGGTGCTGTTGAACGGAAATGCGGTGCAACTAGTGTTGGTACAAAATTCAGTGATGCTTTGATGAGTTGAGTTGAGCAAGCTCTCGACTCGATGCTCTGATTTTTCTTCAATTAGGGGCAAGTCGGCAACAGGGGTCAGTGAGCCACTCTCGCCCTGCAGACATAAAGCGGCACATGGTTGTACAGCGGACCGAAACTCTTGGGGTGTAGATAAATGTCTCTATGGACCCACTACAATAGGCTCGTAGCATACAACGGGTTTCTCACCGCACGTTAAAATGCTTGAAACCATTTTTAAAAACGTTCCGAGTCTATGTATCACTTCTGCCAGACTTCTTTATGACGAGTTCTACCCGTGTGCCGCTTTTAAAGATGAGTCGAGAGAAAGTATGTATGCTTGCTGAAAACGAGAATTGCTACCCCACGTTCTTCAATGCACTCAGTCTAAAGTCTTTACTCACAATATACGACCAAGGATATTGCAAATACTGCAAGAATTCCATCCCCCTTGAATCGGGTCTCCGTGGGAAGCAGAATGAGATCCTATCACGTGATGCACTAGGGTGGCTCCTGTCACGGAAGTCTTGGCGGTCCCCAATCTGACCTCAAAGATCGGAGCGCATTCTCGATATCGATACAGCCAGTCTCAACTATAAACAACCACCAGATATTTGTTGAGCCATGGATCTCACCAGTTTGAAAGAGGCTGCGGCCAATTTGACACTATACGATCTCAAAGCTGGTGTTCGAAAGGTCCAAAATGGTAGGGTTGTTTCTGCCGCCAGTTGTCCATTTGCTCACAAATGCCAGCGGTGATGAACTACACAGAGATGGAGGCAAAAGTCAGAGAGGCGACTAATAACGAGCCTTGGGGTTGTCCAAGCAGTACGGTATGTTCCCTCCGTTTCTATGAAGTCTAGAAGGGTTCATGGTTTATATTGGAAATCCACTGACCAGAGCAGATGCAAGAAATCGCCAATGGCACATACAATTAGTTAGTACTACTATGCCATGCCAATTGCATATGTTCTAACATATTTGACCAGCCAACTACTCAACGAGATTATGCCAATGATCTACAAACGATTCACAGAAAAGGCGGCGGAGGAATGGAGGCAGATCTATAAAGCACTTCAACTGCTAGAATTCTTAATCAAGAATGGTTCAGAACGGGTCATTGACGATGCGCGATCTCATCTCACACTTCTAAAGATGCTACGGCAATTTCACTTTATTGACCAAAATGGAAAAGATCAAGGGTTAAATGTCCGAAACAGGGCCAAGGAACTGGCAGATCTCCTCAGCGATGTCGACAAGATCCGATCTGAGCGCAAGAAAGCTCGGGCAACACGAAACAAATATACAGGTGTTGAAGGCGGAGCTGGTTTGGGTGGGGGTATGTCCAGTGGCAGCAGATATGGAGGTTTTGGGGGCGAAGAGGCAGGCGGGGCATATGGTGGCTACAGTGGCGGTGTATATGGTGATGGAGGTGGGTTTGGGGGTCAATCGAGTGACTTTCAGGACACTGGCAGCCGAGGAGATTCGGGTGGGCCCCGTCGGGACAGATTTGAAGAATATGACGAGTATGATGAAGGAGCCATTGCGGCCCCCGCAAGGAGACAAGCAGATACCACAACTTCAACCCGACGGAAGACGGCAGAAGCAAAGAAACCAGAACCGCCAAAGAAGAAGGAACCGGAGGCTGATCTTTTCTCGTTCGATGATCCAATTCCTATCTCTGCCCCTGTTGCCGCCCCTACGGCTTCCCATACTGCAGACGACGATGACGATTTTGATGACTTTCAATCTGCTACTCCTTCGGTGCAAACATCAGCTCCATCTTTCCCCATCGCTCAACCGACTGCCACTACTACATCAAACACTCAATATGCTTCACCTCAGCCAGTCTCGGCGCCAAAGCAAGCGAACCTTTCTGATCTGGTTGGATTCTCATCTATTTCACCAGCGCAGAGTGCCAGTGCTACTCCCGTGAACTATTCAGCATTTTCTCCTCCAGCTACCACTATGGCTCAGCAACCCAAGCCTACCGCATACCAGGGCTCCCAGCCAAACTACTTTACCTCCGTCCAAGTGCCCGTGGGACAACAAAAGCCAACTTCTAGTACATCATCAATCAAGTCGCCCCCAGCAGGAAAGGCATCTTCAGGTGGAGATGCCTTTGGATCATTGTGGTCAACTGCAAGCGCTGGAATTAAGAAGACGAGCACGCCTATTTCAGGTCCAGCTCTTGGTCAATTAGCCAAAGAGAAAGCCAGTGCTGGTATCTGGGGTGCAGGATCATCCTCGAGCACGACCACTATGCAACAACAAAAGTCGGGGCAAGGTCAACAAAAGTTGGGAGGTGGTCTCGACGATTTGCTTGGTTAAATACAACGAGATGTGCTATATCATGAACCCTTGCTTCGGTGGAAAATACACGCGAAACAGAAGCACTATCAATAGATTTCGGCGCATAAAATTAAGTCACTTTTGCCTTGAAATTGAGGAATTGCAGGTCATTCAATATTCCAAAACTTTTTAATTTATGTGTTTGCAATTTCAACCTGTTTTCCCCTTTTTTGAGATAAAGCTAGAACATGTTTTCTGGAGAGAATTGATTTGAAACTCTGCTTTGTATGATCTGTTCGACTCAAGAGCGAAAAGCCACGCAGCGCTTAGCTATTCTCGAAGTTTGAAATGCTTCTTGTCGGCTTTCTCAACGTTACTGTGGCAATGAAGACCAAGTTCAAGGCAAAGAGTAGTTATTCTGATTCACGAGACTCCTGGTCTTCTGGCCTAGCGTCACATAATTTGAAGAACTGACTAGCAGAACTCCTCGCAAATGCAAACAGTGCTTGCATTTATAGGGGAAATTATAAAGCAATACGATCACAAAAATGTGACCTAAAAGCATTTCTAGCATACTGACTCCCAAATAACATCTCGACCAAGTATCTCAATAAATACTCATCCACCTTGGTCCTTGACACCATATAGCTTGATGAGAGTCAATTTACGCGATTCTTAAGCTTTCAGAATACAGATGAGATGAAAAGATTAGTGGGGCTATTGACTTTCTAAATATCTCTATATCTGTGAATAATTTAGTAGTTTGGTTACCTAGATTGTAAATTTCGATAAGATACCTGATAGTATACTACTTTTCTCTATATCCACGAGTCAATAACGAAAGCTTTCACTATATATATTAGGTTTAGCAAAAACCGACTCTCGTTAATCCCTACTGTAGTTCAGTACAAGGCGATTCTTCACAGAAAAATCCAAACGCCCACGGGCCGAACCCCCAACTTACCTGATGCGACTACATTGATACTAAATAAACTTTCAAGCTCCTTTCCACGGATCGTAGAGGATTTGCAGCGAAAATCTGTTACGTTGTGATAAATCTATAGTGAAATGACTGAAGTCCCTGGATAGTGATAAAAGGGGCTCGCTTAGCCGCGACCCTTGGGCTCAAATCAACACCGCCCAGAGGCACGACTGCATAGCGGGACGAGATTGAATATGTATTTGCCTTTGCATCACACACGTATACCCTCTCACATTTGCGCTTTCTCGACTTCCGACTTGTCACTCAAGTGACACTCTCACCGCACGAACAACCTACAATTCATACACTTCCCAAAAGCAAGATGGCTACGAGCAATACTGCCGAGTCATTGACAGCTGCAGACAATGAAGAGATTGCTCAGTACGAGCTCATACTCGAAATCGCTGGGAAGATTTGGTCTAGGAAACATCCCACCTTGAAGATTCCGGCAGATAAAGTATGTTGCCGCAGCTCTCTTTTACTAATTTCATTCTTCTCTAGTGCTTCTCGCAATGAGCAACTTACTATTCTCTCCATGAGGAAACACAAGCTAACGGTTGCCTTCTACGCAGCAAGCACAAGCACAAGCTACTCTTACTGAGGTTCAGGCTGACCTAGCTGATCTCTGGACAAAGCCCTCCCTAAGGTCGTTGAATGCGACACCCTCTCCCGCTTCCGCCCCTCCTGCCCTTCCTCACCCTTATGGTATTCCTTATACTTTTGGTAACCGGTTGCCGCCACTACCTCCTCTCCAACTACCACTTACGTTCCCAACATTCCTCCCACCACTACCTCCAGCTTCATTTCCCGCCACTGCTGATATTCCACACTACCACGATGTAACTATCGACTTCGGTCGAGACTACTATAAAGACCTCGGCGTTGAACCGCATGTATTAGCAGACTCTATCATTCGAGCTTTCAAGCACCAATGTGAGTTTCCCTTCACCCCTCTTAGAATTCCTAAACACTGAAACTAAAATTCTCAGGCATTATGTACTCGCTAACCGATCCTGTAGCAAAGAAGAAATGGTTTAGCCCCGATGCCAACGAGGCGAGCAAGAAAGCGAGCAGCAATGAAGAAAGTAGATGAAAATGATAGAAAGCAAGCGAAAGTGTTGAAGAGGAAGTGGATTAGGGACAAGAAGGCAAAGGAGAAAGCTGCCAAGCAAAATTTGGAGGAAATTTCGGAGGGCAGGGAGTCTGATGACGAGGACGTGATGGCGCAAAATGATGGGAATCCGGGCAGAAAGGCCGAGAGTGGCAATGCACCTAGATGGGCGCTATCGACCTAGAAGAATTGTGCGCCTAGTGTTCAAGTGACAAAATATCGGGGGCTGGAATGAGTCGGGGTTTATGATATCGAGGTGGATGAGTATCGATTGGGACACTTGGTCAAGGTGTCCGTTGGGGGTTAGTATGCCATAAATGCCTTTGGCCTATAAGAATGTGAGCAGCTTGTTGTGCGATGCGCAACCGCGGTCGATCTCTAAGCTTCAGATAGTTGAGATAATTCATGTAATTTTTCCGAATATGGCTCCTCGGGGCACCTCTGGAGAAAGTCGACAAGAAGCCTTTCAAACTTCGAGAATTACTGAGAGCTGTATGTCTCTTCCCCTTGCACCTAGTGACAGTGACATGTATAAGCGCAAACTCGAATTGCTAGGATCGGGGATCTACTAGTATGATAGGTACAGACTGCAGTAAAACACTGGCTACGGAGAGATGGGGCTCTGCTAAGGCCATGGGCCATAAATTGGTCTCATGATGCAAGCGGAAGCAAATGGAATATTTCAGCCGTAGCAGTTGTCAGTTAACAAATGCTTCAAGAGACAGAAACCTACAGGTACCATCGCCATTATCACAAAGATTCAGCACTGCAGATAGAGCCGTAGCAGGTCCAGGGCGAAGGAGTTCATGTCGTAATACCCTCGGACACATCCTCATTCCGACCATAATCAGTCGGATTTGAGCAGTCTTGGAGAATGTCGCCGATACTTTGGAAGGGTCGGCAAAAGGGCCGTGGTGAGTGACGTGAGTCTCATTCCGTTCATGGCATCTTCCATCCCGGGAATCAGTCTTCATAATTGCTATTAACAGTGATGTTGGCCCTTGAACAAGTGTATATTTCCGCTAGACTAGGAAGTTCCTGAGAAAATTCCTTACATTCTGTATAAGCAGCTCGGCACGTCTCCCCTGTGACACTTGCCGGAAAGCCAAGCACTACTGCATTTCTCAGCGGTACAATAGTGAAGTCTCTAATATTCACACCTCATATTTCATCGTTGACAATTCTTCGCTCATTCCTTCCAGGCGAGAAGTACTTTATATATCAATTTAAGCATTTTAGTAAAACAAACAAAGTACTAAGTACACCACAACAACAATCTCAAACACAACCCGTGCGCAATCATTTTAAACTACGAAAGGCGTACCCATGTCTTCGGATTTGGAGTTACCGACAGGGAAACCATGTATAGCGGGATGCACCCCATAAGTAGGATAGCATAGATTAATTAATAAAAAAATTAAATTTCGGGATTTCGATTTTTTCATTTATTTACCCTCAGAGGTTTTTTTTTGGTCCAAACCGCTGGCTTGGCTGTCCTGAGGTATCTCAGTATTTTTTTGAATATTTTCAAAAATGTAAGCGAGCGCTTAGCGAGCATATTGAGCATATCGTGAAAGTGATTAGATTGCCTTGAGCTCCCTAAACGGGATATCATATCTCGCTTAGCTCCAAATACTTGACTACAAGTATTTCACAACACAAAGACTCAAAGGACACTACAATATTGACATCATGGAGGAAACAATGCTGGAGCAGAGCGAGGCTATTTAAGTTTCTCAATGGCTTTGCAGGAGGTAATTGGACTGTATTTCTTTTTCGACATCAGAGCTGCAAACGATTATTAAACACTGTATGTTTTTACTTGTGAACTTCGAATGGCTGCTGTATTCATTAATACGAATTTACGAAACGAGGTATAAGACGAATTCGTGAAGGGTCAGTTTAGAAAGGGCTGTGGAATTTGAAAACAGAAGTTGCGATCAACGACATCACTTCTGTCAACGAGTGGCTGCTAACAAGTAGTTGCGGCCATCTGCACTTGGTACTCAGGGCTTTCACACGTAGTTGGATGGAGAATGACATCAGTAGGTGGCGGACATTAGATGTTGTAGAGACGAAATCACATATTCTGAAGACATTTGGTCATCTGGGCCATCACCGGCAAGGGTAAAGGATCTAGCAAGGGTCGTGTTCATCAATAGATGATGTAGATCAACGTGTGAAAAGTTGCCTTATCCAAGTACGCCGGGAAGATGTATTTGATCAACAAATTCAATGAGGTATGCTAGGCTCTATTCTCCGCTTTGGTATAGAGATAAGAAGGTCCTGGATTCAGGTAAATAGCCGTCCTATTTCAAGCTCTTCGGCGCGGTGATTCTTGGCATGAGTGCAACCACGGTCAAAGTCTCGGTTGAAAATTACATAGTATTTTTGACATAAAGGCCAAAGGCTCAACCAACCCAAAATTCCGAGCCCCATAAGTGCAGCACCGGCGAGGTGTGCAAGGTCACTTCACTTCGACACCCACGACTTCACAAGTTATTTTTGGCCCCCGAGCACCCAGAGTGTCAATCCAGCGTGCTGCAATCAATTTGAAGAGAGCCATGACCGTGGTTTGTAATATGTCTCTGTGCAGAGCAAAGCTTGAAGGAGGACTGCAAATGTAACCCACCCAGAACTATTAAAAGACATGTCGAACCGAAAGGAGAGAAGGTACTGGTGTACTTCTCGCTACCATCGTGACGGTTGCGATGCCACCAATGGACTTCGGTCGGTTGTCCACCCCCCCTGGACGAGAAACACTTTGCTGTGCGGTTCTGTGCAGGTCCTCGTAGTGCATGTTAGAACTCTGGGGGTGTGTGCTCGGGGGTGTGTGCTCAGGCGTGTGCTTAATGCTCAGGTGTGCCCCATACTTTTGCCAACCGATGCTGATGAATCCGGGATGGGGCTGATGTGTGATGGCGATATGTAAGTAATTATTCTCGGAGCATTACTGGCAATTGAGCACAGAATAATTCTCTAGTAACTGATTATGGAGACCTGACGGTGCAGCTCGCAACGCTGATGCTGCCCCTCCATGGCCAGGCGCTGAGGACTCGCGGAGAGATGATATTCGTACTCGAGACGCTGGATCAGGGTCGATAGTACGATTCAGGAAGCAAAGCGTGACTTTTGACAGGCAGCGCTCCGCAGGCGCCCAACGTCCTTCGCCGGCAGTGCGTCCTGCGCAGGACGGAGGTATCACATCACCAGCGTCAAACAACAAATTGGCTGATACCCGGCGCAGGAGGGGGGCGGTCGGCATATTCTGTGTGATCAGGATGGTGATTGATGGTCATTGATGGACGAGAGGGGAAACGGGGCAGTTGACTTGACTGGCCCTGAGGATGCTCTCGGGAAGGCGGGCTGGCACTCGATGCCTCAGCGACTTGGCCCCTTTCAGCCTAGCGAGTGAGCAACTCCCATTACTGGCGGCCACTGCCACCTAAATGGGCGGCTGTGACTGGCTGCTCCTTCTTCCACACCATATCACATCTGCATGTAAGCGCTTCGAGTATCCTGTGCAGGCGCCCAATGGCATCAACCATCCTGAGCGCAAAGATGAGCCCTCTTCATAATGGTGGGCGGCCCTCTGCGAAGCCACGCTCACCTGAACCCGAACGTCAATGTGAAGCTTCCGCACGACGACGTCGACTGCTCGACGACTGCCTTTGCGACTGCGATTGCGACTGCCACCATTCAACTCTCGTTCACCCATCCCAAAGTCTCCGCGCCGACGACCACTCGTTGATCGAGTTCTCGTCCTCGTCCTCGTCCTCGTCCTCCCGTCGCCATGTTTAGATTTGCACTTCTCAGCAGGAAATGGAAGTTCCCAAAGGTTCTGATTGCCTTGATGGTGGTTGAGCTGGGAGCTACTGTGGCAGCATTGGCACTGTTCGCCATCGCCGACCCAGATCTCTTCCGTACGGCGTTGTGGCAGATTGGCTCAGATAATGGCTTCAACTCGAGCCCGCTGCAGATATTATATGCTTATGCGAACTACCGCCCAATACCGACAACTCCTTTTGTCTGGTCCCAGACGTATGTACAGCCTTTGTGTGGTGAATATGGAGAGGGGCTGACATAGTTTCCAGATTGACAAGCTTTAATGTTGCGGTTTCCGTACTATGCACATTCATAATGATTGTCAAAGCAGTGATGTTCGCCCTTCATGTCTGGTTTCCACTACTAGCTACCGTCACCAACCTTATTCTCACCGTATTGTGGATTGTGAGCGTCTACGGACAAGCTGGACCTGATCACTCGGATCCGAATTTCCCCTCCAATGTAGCTTGGTACATCAGCAAAAGTTGCTCTTACGCCAAACCATCAGGCAATTACCATTATTGCTTAATGGCAAAAGGAACATTTGGCGTTTCTGTTTTTCTGATGTAAGCGATCCTTGACCACTTCCTTGTCTCTATCTTGACTGTCCTAACGTTCATTTTCAAGGCTGGTTTTCTTCGCCAACTTCGCTCTGGGCGTCTGGTCCATGATTCCGTCCGCTGCCCAAAGAGCAGCAGATAGGATGGAAATCGACGACATGCAATCAGAAGCCAAGATGACCGGAGCTGGCAACGAATCCGATTCAAATCTGGAAATGAAGCACGTCCAAAAGGCCGCTGCCGTGCCATATACACCAAGGACTCTCGCATTCCATACCTTAGACAGGAAGCTACCCCTGAGATCAGACAACCCCAAACCCCGCTTCACGTAACGCATCATGATTGGCGCTTAGGGTTTTGGCTGGGTGGAGTTTGGATGGAAGGGGGGCTTGTGGGAAGCCTATACTATATATATTTTGATTAATATTTTTCTTGATCTGGGTCATGTCATGTCTTGGTCTGATCGGGTATTTCTGTCTATATACTTTCCACTTTTATATATCGCATTAAACAGAGAAAAGCTTCTAGCCAGTCCTTTGAAGAAAATAAAACATCTACATTAGGGTGCCGTATCTCTCGTCATCTCTGTTCTGACAGTTGACTCGAAAACTTATGTGAATTATCTCAACCGTTTCAGTGTAGAAACCTGTCGTCGTTTAACCGTTGGCTATCTACTCAACTATGTTTCAGCCTTATTTCTATCTCCTAAGATTGTCATTGCGAAACTAGAAAACTTTCTAATTGTGTACGGTGATTCGCGAGTCTACTTCAGGCAACACCGGGTCTCAATATCTCTCCTACTATGAGACATTAAGAACTGAATTACTGAACGTGTCATCTCGTCCAAAATCAGAGAGAAAAACCATATTACGCAACACGCGTAGCAGAATCCTTCCAGGCCTCATATTCTGTGAGTGCCGTACCGCCGAGTTCACTAGCAGTAGTGACCTCGTGCTCAATATAAAGGCTCTCAAAACCCCCCTTTTTTTTTTATCTGAGAAGGGAAGGGGTATATTGGTGGAAAGCGTCTTTGAGTGATTTGGTTTTATTGATATGTGTGTAGTGAGTTAAGTGTATGGCGATTAGGCGGGCGGGTAGGGGTATTCAGTATCGAGATTTTGTAGAATTTAGGTTACAAGAGTACTTAATAGTTCGATCTTTCATATTCGTGAGCGTAGCATATTTTTGCATTTATTTCATGATGAGCAAGCATTATTTGGAGGAGTTTTATCCAGTTTGGTCATCGATTTAAGAAGGAGCGTCACTGATTTGAACCTGAACGTTCTAGAGATAAAAGCCGGTCCTAAGCCCCAGTTATCTATTCCTTAGACTCGACTCTTCCCACCTTTTTAAGAGTCAATTTAATGGCGGAAAGTAACATTGCTAGCGTACTGTTGTGGTGAAAACGCCTTACGTACTGAAACTGCAGAAGAAAAGAGTGACCAGAAACTATTCGCAACATATTAAAAACTTCATCGGCGCGTCGTTGTGAAGTGACTGCCTCGCTGCTAAGCGAGCCCCCTTCGACGCGTTCGAGGTGAACTGGACTACTACGCTGAACTCTCGCGTATCATACTCGCTTCCTAATTGGATTTTATACTAAAAATCGCGCATAGACCTAACCTTGAAAACCCTGGGAAAATAATAAGGAGAAAAGAGATACAAAAAATTTATTTATTTGTTATTGAATTTTCTATCTAATACGAAGACTGGTTTTTTAGTCTTCTTGTTTAGTATTAGCTAGCTTTTTTAACTGAGTTGAGTGTTTAGGTTTAATTTGTAAATGTTTTTTTCTTATTTTTGTATGTTGAGTTGAGTGTTGTTGTTAATGCCAAATTTGAGGAAGCATTTGCGTAATGTTCGATTTGTTGTGAACTAAAAAATCCTTAAACTAATCTATAAACCCCAAGTGTCCAAGTGCCGAAGCAAAGGCGAGGAGTATAAGTGAGGTGTGCTGGTGGGAGGATTCACTATTGCGGCCGTGGTCGCGTAGGAGCAAGATGTGTTTTGGCGGACAAAGACGCAACGTAGCCACTAATGGGAGCAATGTGACCAAGTATAGTTGAATCCGGATTCTTGCACCAGCTTGAGTTATTTCCAAGCGCTGTATCCATTATTTATAGGACTGTCTTCTATTTGTTGTATTGTTGCTTGGTACAATTTAGCAAGTTTCGTGAACAATCTCACGATCTATTTAGGAGCGCTACGGGAATGACTTCACATTCACAGGTAACAAAGCGCTATCCAAAGTTTGAATTTCTGAGTATTAACTAGTAACTATTGAATCTAGGAATAGATTCTTAAACTCTATTTCATTTCTGTTCGTGCTCTACAGGGTATTCTAAGCTCTAGACTAGGATGTTTACTGCTACCCTTCTTCTCCTATTTTGATTTCTCGCGGGAAGAACCCTTCGAGTTAAATAAACTTTACAAGGACAGTAATTCAAACTCTACTATATTTCCAGATAGCATTCCATCAAACACCCCAAACACCATTTTCACTAAATCCAATCAATACCTAAAATGCCACTTCTCTAACTTCGGCAAGTGCACGACAATCCAAAATAAAAGCGACGTAACTAGTCTACAATCATCTGATATAGTCTTGAATTCCTCACAGCAGCAAAGATATTTAGCTTTAAAAGTACTTCTTTAAGCTTTCATCTGAATGAATTCTTCTACAAGCATTTTCTCGTTATTTAAATACCTGTGAAAAATAGATATATTTTATAAGGTAGTGTGAAGAAGCGTATCTCGGGTAGTTGTATGTTTTTAAGTAGCTTTTGAGGTATTCGATGTTATGGTTAGTCCGGGAAGATTTCTTTCGTTTCTTGCGGGATAATAATTGGGGAGCCGCAGGCTTCACTCTTTTTCCTTCACAGGCTCCCCAATTGAGAAAGGTTAACCAGAACGACATAAACAACAGTTCCAACGAACTGTTGATAGGTAAGAATTTTCTACGAATGCTCTATTAATTGTATAAACTTGATACTACATCCAAGCAACACATCCGCTTTTGCTAACCAAAAGTCAGGCTTCTTACAACTGCCTCAGCTTCCATATTCATAGACAGTGAAATCAAGACGAGTGAGCCTTCAAAGATGATTAATAATTGAGCTTCTTAGCTACTTGGCGCTTGCAATATTCATCAACTCAATTACCCATAAAGAGCTGTAGAGATTCCTTCACTTGTAAGTGGTTCTCATACTCTCAAATTTTCAAATTTTCAATCATTGAAATTTAGGTGGTAAAGGAGCAAAAGTCTCTAGCACAGCCTGTATAGTACAGCTTGCCATCTTTGATGATATTACAAAGCACTTATACATTATTTATTTCGACTATTTCGGCGCTGAGTATCGCAAAAAACGCAAAAACGCACAAAACACTTCAAACACCTCAACTAACCCAAGACATCATTAGGAAAGCGAGAATTTAACATTGTGTAGCTTATCGTGTTGTGTTTATTCTCCGAGTATTAGCGTCATTGGCCATTCAACACCTTTCAAGTGTTTTGTGGGAGTTCGAGGAGCAGAGCGTCAAACGGTTGAGGTTGGATAGGTGTGAGTAAGTTTTTGTGAGAGTGTTTTAGGCCCATGAAATATAATAAAAATTGATAAAAATTAAGTTCGAAGTGAGAAAAACCTTGAGGTCGTCCACGAAAGGCAAATTAACCAGCCCGAGGTTTTCCAGAGTCGGAATTATCTCTTGTCTTACCCGAGTCCTGAGCGAGTTGCAGGACGTATGTAATGTGCAGTCCTTCAAAGAGGGTCCTCGTTCAGGCTTCCCTCACCGATCCGTGCAGTCGATGGCACCATTCCAAGTGTGGTACTACGAATGCAAGGCTCGGAGCCTGGATTCTTCAGTGAGACAGTGTTGACTCATAGCACCTGCAGAAACGAATGGAGATATAGTTCCCACGTGATCGTACATTCCTCTCCAGTTAGTCATGAAGTGAAAAAATAGACTTCTGGTTTGCAAAAATCCAAGATTGTCCGAAGTGTTGAAGAAGCTACACATGAAATTTCAAAATTGTGCTGCAACTAACAGTTTATCGGTCATGAAACAAGCAAAAGGGGGGCTGAAATAGCGGGGCATAGCTTGCAATAACGAGGAAATTACCCGCAAGAGCCGAGAAAAAAATGAGAGACAGTCGAGAGCGGAGCAGAATGACGGGTTTCTGTTTCCAGCATGTATCTTCTGAGAAGCTGCAGGTTTTCTGCGAATTAGAGGTGGTGGTCTTATCGAGCGGTGTGTGGGCTGGGAATAGTTCATGAGCACTGCGTCTCATGATACGCTGCTTACAACTTCTCGACATCGGACCAGTGGTTGGAAGAGTGGCGAATAGCCGGTGCGATGCCACACAGTCCACACTCGACGCAGCACAGCCGTTAACAAGCGGATAGTGGTCATGGCTTCCATGCAAAGTCCTGCAGGAAGCCTGCTAACAGCAGACCGTATTTGCTTTTCGGATGCACCATGACATGCTCCTTGGCTGTTGGCACAGGCTGGCACTGGCAGAAGCTCGACCCCGCGATGAGTCGGCGAGACAAGGCGGGTGTGCTTGGACGCTGTGTTTCCTGTTCCCCTTTGATGGCCTCACTTCGTTGGAGCGTACCTCGCAGCAGATTCACAGAACCTGCAGCGGACCCTTTCTTATGATACTCGACGGTGCGAGGGACAAAATGATAGAGAAAAAAAGGAGAGTGGGGCGGCCGTCCGAGATTTATTGTGCGGTTTTGCAGTCTTGGTCTTGGCGTTTGGAGAGACCCTTCAGGGTTGTCTCACCTCACTTTTCGGCTGGCCTCGCTGAGGAGCTTCGCCAGGCTTCGTTAGATTGGGTGGCCTGCACGCTAAGGCCGCTGTCTGCCGGGAGTTGTCAGGCTACGGAGCTCGACTGTCCAGGGAAATTGGGGTCCGATGTCTGATTTCAAGGGAAGCGCCCAGCAGTGAGACGTCGTAAGAGCGCCGAAGAATACGACGGGTCCGAGCCAGACAACAGCAGGAGAAGCATAAAATTTACAGACCACAGCCCGTCGCCATGCCAGGACCACGCAGCTGTGAAGCCTTTCCATGAAACCAAACAGAGGCTTTGTATATTTGCAGACCGTCATCCTCAATGCGACTGGCCCACTGCAGGTTCTCAGTCGTCCACCTGCACGATGGAGATGTACAGACGGCAGTCGGCTAAGCTTGACCGTGTGGTCCTGAATTAACGTTTGGAGCCATTGAAACTACCTCCCCCCTGCTTCTGCGAGGCTGTTGCTGTACCGTTGTCGTGGCCCGAGTAAAGCCAGACGTGTAATGAGTGTCTCGACGAGGCCAGTTAGCATGAGCATGAGCATGAGCTCGGTTGAGCCTTGAGGCCCCTTGACGCCGACGGCCAAGCTCAAACTGCCAAAGACTCACGTTACTCAACGCGTCTGCTACTACCTAGGTACTGTACAGGCACTGTACAGGTGCTCTCCCTACTCGAGTAGGTAGTTTTCTGCAAAGTCACGAGCCCATACGGAGGTATGCTACACAGGCTCGGAGGAACACCACGAGGAAAGTGTTCCTTTGGAGTTTGCACCCTTATCGCAATTTTGGAACTTGGAGGCGTCAAATTTCCCGATTGACTTGTCGGGGATTCGGGTGGGCATGGCAGGGTGCGCTCGCGATGCCAATTTGTGGGCTGGTTGTCTAGTCAGCAGGAGCCCATCGCCAGATTTTCTGCTGCAAAAGCCTGCGATGGCAATGAGATTATGAGACGACGCGCTCTCAGGGCCAAGACACAGAAACATGGCGAGAGTCAAGCCCCAAGGACCGCCATGGAGACTAGAGTCACGGCGTTCCTCTGGCGCTGGTGCATGTGAGCAATTCCGCCTAGCACCGTGGCAGCACGACACGACTCGCAGGCTCACGATGTGTGCAGGTCGTGGCGGCAGCAAGCACTGGACGATGTCGAACTTTGGCTGGCAGTGCTGGATTGAGGATAGTCTGGATGTCCAAGGAGGCCAATGGCAAGCTGGGTCAGGCTTTGTCCCGTAAGGCTCCTTCGCCGTTGCGCATGATCAAATTTATGTCGATCTTGCAACTCGGGATGGCGTGTTAGATGGGTGTAGAAACTGGAGAACGTTGATGCTGGGCAGAGCGGAGAAGGTTGCCCAGCTTCATGCTTCTCGGAAGCTTAGCAGTCTATCATCATCATCATCATCACCGTCGTCGTCGCGAACGAAACGCTTCGGCCTGCTGTTGGCCTCCGCGCCTGGCAGTGGAGTGTTTGCAACGCGAAGTGAAATTGATTTCCGCGTGCAGCCTTTGCAGCCTTCCCATTGCCGCAAAAGCCAAAAGCCGCCCTAAAAAAAATACAAAGTGCTTGAACCGTTTCGTGCCTGCCTCATTTCGCTAAAGCCACGCCCTTGCTCCCCCAAGTAATAAAACTCTCGCCATCCGAGCAACTCTTGCCTCTTCTTTTCTTCTCCATCCGCTTTCACTTCTATACAAATCAACGCCTTTGTTCTTATAGAACCTCCTAATCATAACTTCTTTGATACCCATCCACGCGAATTCATCATCAACATGTCTGAAGCACCCAAGACCGTTGAAGAGCCTGTTGTTGCTCCCACAACAGAAACTCCAGCCGTTGAAGAACCTGTAGCCGAGGCTGCACCTGCAGAGACCGCAGAGCCAGTCACTGAAGCTCCAGTGGCGGCGGCCGCCGAGCCTGCGAAGGAAGAAGAGGTCGCAGCTCCTGCCAAAGAAGAAGTCAAACCTGTTGAGGAGGGCGTTTTGGGATACAAGGGACCCGGTTTCATCAAGTAAGTTGCTATCCTGATTCAAAACTGCTTTTTCAGAAGTCGCTGGTATCGTTGTCGATTCCGTCATGTGCAGCGAATTTTTTTTCTTTGGAAACAAGATTACATTCGCTAGACATCTAGTCGATCATCAACACCTTGCACCAGCATAGTCTGCACCACGCTGCGAACCAACGCTCCACCACTCGCTATCGTATTAGACTAGAAACTAATTTATTTTCTAATTAGGGGTGTCTTCTTCCAAAAGAAGTTTTTCTGGTTCGGTACCGATGCTGTCGAGAACAAGGCTCTTACCAGCTACCTGAGAGGCGAGAAGGAGGCCGAGGTTGCCAATCACAACGCTGCGTGGGCTTCGCACACCGGAAAGGGTCTCTTGTTCTTCAGCAAGAAGGCTACTGACAAGGCTAGCCCAGCTGGCATCTTCAACTTGGTAGGATCATTTTCCATCAACCTTGAGTAGCTGTACTAACATCACCTTTTCATAGGCTGACGTTACCGACATTTCTGCCGAGGGACCTGTCGAATTCCATTTCACATCTGGAGGACACAAGCACACATTCCAAGCTGCTAACTTGGTAGAGCGAGACAACTGGCTCGCGGTTGTGAACACCAAGGCTGAGGAGGCCAAGACCCAAGGCGAATCCATCAAGGACACCGAGGAGTACAAGACTAGCATTGCTGCGTTGGCCAAACCAGCCGTTGTTGCACCTGTTGCCACCCCAAAGAAGGCCGAGGAACCTAAGGAAGAGAAGAAGGAAGAAAAGGCTGAGGCCAAGGAGGAAAAGAAAGAGGAAAAGAAGGCCCGCAAAAGCCGAAGTGCTTCCCGAAAGCGAGCATCCATCTTTGGTGGCATTGGATTTGGCAAGAAGGAAGAGAAGACTGAGCCCGCTGCTGAGGCCGCCCCCGCACCAGCTGCTACTGAGGAAGAGCCTGCTGTCGAGGCCACTCCCGCCACTACTGAAACCCCCGCTGTCGTCGAACCCGCTTCCCCAGCTGAGGAACCAACCGAAGCCGCTAAGCCAACACCAACCAAGCGCAACAGTATCTTCGGCACACTCAAGTCTCAGTTCTCGCAAAACAAGGAGAAGAAGTCCGAGGAAGCCCCAGCTGTTCCCGCGAAGGATGCCACCGAGCCAGAGCCAGTCAGCGAGACCGCCCCAGTCATTCCTCAGGTCCAGTCCACCGAGCCATTAGCCGACTCTGTCGAAGCTGCTGCCCCAGCTGAGGCCGCTCCTGTCACCAACGGCGAGACCAAGACCGAAACTCCAGTTGTCAAGAGCGACAAGCGCAAGAGCTCCATCCCATGGTTGACCAAGAAGGAGAAGCCAACCAGCGATGAGGAGGGTGTTGAGAAGCCCAAGTCCCCATTCGCCAAGCTCCGTGCCACCGTCAAGGGCAAGTCTTCCCCCAAGGCTGAGAAGATCGAGAAGGCCCCAGAGGTTAAGGCCGAGGAGCCAGCCGCCGAGGCCGCACCAGCCGTCGAGGAGCCAGTTGTCAGCGAGCCAGTCCCAGCCGTCACCTCCGCCACCCCCCAAGTCTCCGCCACCGCTTAAAGCCATATTACTAAGTTCGAATCGCGTCATTGTTCATTGATGAAACGAGTTCATTATCGTCGGGAAACGGATCTCCTTGAAATACCCCAAGATTGATTGATACCACTCTCATTTTTTGCATTACGATGTTGTACTGTTTGTTTTGCTGCTTTGGTCTGCGCGCTGCATTTCCGCTGCGTATTGATACCCTTATACCCAGACAGTCTTTCGCAATCTGCCATTAGGGCAACCAACCTTAATACCTAATAAAAGTTCCCTTGTTGTCTGCGAAAAATATTGTCCTTGATCTCATATGTGATGTGATGATGTAAACTTTCCTTGATCCTCCCTCTCTAGCCTTTGACACTAGAGGTACTCACTCATTGCCTGGGGATGACTTCAAGTTTCATATTTCAGATACTGCAAGAGGTTCAAAGTATTGATGCTGAAGAATGCGGTTATTGTTTGATGCTATTAGTGCTTCTTCAATCTGCTCCGTCCCTAGTGAGTGATCCCTTCATTCGAGGATCCCATGCAGCTAGTGTACTGATTACAAAACCATTTCAGGTAAGGTATTTCGGTCCACTTTAGTAGATTCGAAATCTCTTGCCTTAGAGCATCTCCACCAATCTCATCCTATCCCACATCAATGATGACGTCTTTGGTTAACGCGTCCGCTGCTCTAGAATTTGCCAGGAGCCTCATTGTCCCGGCTGCCACCACCCGTTGAAGCCCGATCCCTTGATGACTTCTTTTCGAAGTATTGGTCTCTTCCCTTTCGTTCTCTGCCGTTTCGCTCCTCCTCCTTGAGCGTATACTCCATCCGGGAGCCTACCGTTGCCTGTTTCTTTTGC
>JAAMPI010000337.1:0-42837 GCA_013054445.1 Cudoniella acicularis
GATACCTCTCTAACGATAGATCTAGACCGCCCTATACGATTTCTTTTCCGGACTCGCCTAGATCAACTTAAGATGATCTATCCTAGCCTTGACCACGCCGATATAATATTGATCGAAAGACTCTACCTAATATACAACATCGATATATCGAGAATATAACGTCTAATTACTAAGGTCTAGATCGAGAAGAAGACGGAGCGAGTAGATATTATTTATGATTATAATGTCTCTACGAATACTAAACTAAAGGTTATAGCATATAACATTATAATCAAGGACTCGGATTTAATAATCGACCTACTTGTCTATTCGGAAATAAGATTAAGGGTGAACAAGGAAGTGAAGGCGTAGAGGGAATTAAATATCAAATATAGGATAGATTTTCCAGGTCGAACAGACGTTCGAATTTAGTAACGTCGTTAAAAAGAACTTCGCCGAAGAAATGCTCTAGTAAGTATACTCGGGTCTAGTAAAATATAAGACTAACATATCTTCTAACAGCTATGAGTTAAGGTATCTTGCGAATTTGTATGCGTTGTTATAACACTTGAAGCTCTTTTGTCAGAGATTGTATAAACTACGCTTACTATAGTGTCCTTCGTAGGAAAGGGGCTATGACCTATTACCAGGCGGGGAAAAGCTAAAGGCCCGACGGGGTACTAGCGACATTAGGAGGTCACGGGCTCGGACTATCAGATATGATCGCAGGTTCGGATCATAGGAGGGCTTTTTATATAATAAGGACTTTAGCTTTTTAGTCTTTAAATCAAATTATACTCCTAGCTATCCGCCTTCTAGCTAGCGCAATTGACCTTAGCAATCATTCGACCTCGCACTAAAATATACCTTGCCACTTAGGAGAAGTGGCTCTTATACCTATCCACCTAAACCCTCAACCATCGCTTGCTGACGAGCTGTCTGGTGTCTGAGCCTTATAGCCGCAATAACCAGTCTCCTTTTTAGGTTTATCAACCTAGTTGACGTTTAGGCAAGTATATAGATCAGGAGGATCTAGAGGACACTTTTGAGCTTCCTGACGTATTACGCAACCACACTCAGACCATTTAACAACTATAATGTCACATATACTTTCCGAACGTTTAGTCTCTAGTCAATTCTTAGCTTTCGAAAGTCCTTGATATATTAAACTTATAGGTGTATAGAATTGTGATGTCCCTCAAAATAGTCTTATAGATTAAATACTCCTCTAATCGCAACAAAGTAGTCAATATTTTTATTCTTATAGATATTTATAACAAAAGTTACCTTTAGTAAAATCTAGGTTTTAAGGCCCGGTCCAGGTGTTCAAGTGACTAGCTCAAAAGCTATTAGGGTGAGGCTACCTATTTAAGTAACGGCGTTGACTGCCAACTCCGCTTCCGTATTGACGCCTGCTTTAAAAGGGCGAGAGAGCCGCTGCAATGTCATCAGCCACTCGCCCGAGTTGTTAGATAGTATACGCTTGCGCCCTTAATTATCCCTGGCAGTAGGATTTGACAACGCATCAGTACAAAGTCGCTTACGGGTGGTCACGGCCCGAGCCTTACCATTGCGAACCCGATCCTATCAGAGGAGCAGAGGTGAGGGTTGCATGGCACCGAGCGCCTCCTGATGACTAGTCAAGATTATGCGGCTCAAAATGCGGGGTGAGGCGAGGCTGACAACACCGACTACAACGTCGAACAGCGATTTATCGGAGAGTTCGACAGGAGCCTGCAGTCATCTGTCAAGGGGAATGCGCATTACAACTAGTCTGTAGTTATCCTCTACATTCCCGAGGGCCAGCACTTCCATTTATGCGTTCAGCCCTTCCAATATCAAGAACATCTCCATCGGGGCTATGCCTGAAATGAACATTGGCACTGCGATGCCCAGTTAATTATCCGGGATCTTGTAAGACTCCGCAAGATATGCTAAAAGGTCTTTCGATATCAGTAATTCTGAGTTGTTGACTTTAGGAATATCATTTGATGCGTATTTACTTCCTATTCTGAAGAGAAAGGTTACGAACTGCAAGACTGGAGCCCGAAATGGACGCAGCACCGGCAATTGCCCTGCTCATCTATTCGGTTCTAAGTTTAGGCTTCGGAGCCAGATCCGGTCCCTCTAAGCCTTCATAGCAGCCAACCTATGAATCCACAAATAGATGCCGAAGATTAGCAGACCACACAAGATCTTACGAGGCGGTCTTCAAATAGTTAATACCAAAAATATTTCCCAGAGTATCTAGCCTAGTATCATGTTGTGTATTAAAGCACTAGAAGGCCGGCAAATTTTGTGGCGACAACATCCAAAGGCAAACTTCAATTATGTTATCACTAGGAGTACTTCGCAGTTTTGTTCACTTTCTTAAATTACCTTTCGAGATCCAGGATATGATATAGAACATTACTCTATCGGAGCCGCGCTCGATCAGCGGGGAGGATTGTTTCCGTGAGTGGTGGTATAGCAAGATCGTCCGTTTCTTATTACCGGTTGCCCTACACGTATGCCGACGCTCCCGGTCTCTAGGGAAGAGCACTTTAAAGTGCACTACCGTACAAATTCCTGGCGTCCCTGGGTAGAGGATATTCTACCTTAATCAGGCCTATGATTACTTTACAGTCACGAACAAAGATATATAAATAAACCGGAATATTTCAAGTATTATCGATAATCCGACCCTGATCAATAGAGTAGTGATCTCTAGGATATCAAACGAAGCCTTGCTAAAGAATATAGGTCATTACTTTGATCATTTATCTAGGCTTAACGAAGTGGTTTTGACAGACCGAGTACGATATTATTTGATCTACTAGCAAACCTTTCTAAGAGGTAGGGGTTATAAGGCATCTGTAGATCGATCAGAACTAGTCCGCCACGTCTAGCAATTTTTTGGCGATGAAAACAGACATGTTAGTATATCTGGTTACTAGTTTGATAGAGAATAGACAAGAGATCAACAGGATGGCGAGTAGGGGCACAAGGGTACGGAGCCAGGTGTAGAGCCAGGGTGTAGAGCCAGGGTGTAGAGCCAGGGTACAGAGCTAGGGTGTAGAGCCAGGGTGTAGAGTCAGGGGTATAGCAACAAGGGCCAGTAATTAGGCGAATGCATTTGATTCGCTAATATTAGTAACACTGATCTAGTAGCAAGCAATATCAAAGCATAAATAAAGCAATCAATCAAACTAACCTTTCTTATATATACTAATACCAAATAGAGGGTAGCACTAGGTCAAAGATAGCGACGATAGCCCAAGATTAAATATAGGCTTTTGCTTATATAGAGGAGATACTATATATTATATTTTTCTTACTACTTTAGATATTTTTTAAATCATTTTCCTATATCGAATATAATAACAATCTACGACTTTTATAAACAACAAGTTACCTTCTTAACCGGGGCAACTGGCGGCCTAGGAGGTTGCCTCTTATATAAGCTTAGCATTATACTTGATGTGTAGCGGCTATACGTCCTAATTCGTAGATCCGAGAGCACCGTAATAAAACGATAGAAACACACTATGCCTTAGTAGTACCAGAATATCGAAAATCGGATAAAAGCCGGAAATATTATCCTCGTTCCGGGCGACATAACAAAGGAGTACTTTAGTATTACTATTAAAACTTTTTATAAAATTAAGGAAGAAGTCACGATAATCATCTATACGGCTACTAACATCAGCTTTCGAGCACCTTTATAGAAGGTTGTTTTAGACAACTGCTTACCCGCACTTCGATTGGCGGCCTTAGCTATAAAGATGTCTAGACTTCGGCATTTTGTCTAAGTTTCTAGTATATATACGAACTCCTTTCTCTCTGATAGTCCCGTGGAAGAGAAGATATACTATCTGTCTAACCCCGACGACGCGGAGGGAGAGCTCGAGGAGATTTTACGGACCGGCATAACAAGGCATCTCTAACGCTTCCCTTAGGCCTACGCATACTTAAAGCAGCTAATAGAGCGGCTGATAATAGTACGGTTTCCTAACCTGCCGATTCTACTCTTACGACCTACTAGCATCGGACCCGCTATTGCTCAGCCCTATAAGATATACGGTCCGAAGGGGTCATGCCCTATCTCTACGCTCTATTCCCGCTTGATATAGCCGACTAGAGGAAAGAGCATCTGGTATACGCCAGATCGTGGTAATAACATCCTTGATAAGATTCCGGTAGATCTAGTTACGAACGTTTTACTTCGATATGTTTATTTAGGTACGCGTAGGGTAGTTTATACATCTTTATCATATTATATCCCTAAGGCGTTAGAGTGGATACTAGAACAGCCAACTAAGCACCTTCTAGCTCACCAGGCTATAAGGATAGTAACACCGGTCTTCGTTTAGGACAAGAGAGTAGAGCAATCCAAGAAAGCAGAATTCTACTAGATTAGATCTCGGGCTTAGGAATTTCGTACTCCTTTATTACGCCGCCTAGGAAGCCTTAACGGCCCCTTAAGGTTTGGCTTAAATGACCACGACATCGACCGTTTTGCCGAACTTAGGGTAAAGTCTATTTTTAAAGACACGTTTAAAGAAGAAAGGTATTCTACGTCAGAGTCAGGGAAGATCGGTCAGCGGGCACTAGCATCCGTAAGACTATAACGATTCATCGCTAGTGTTTTATAGAGAATAAATATTTTAATATATTTATACGAAGTTTCTCTTAAGACGTCTAAGAGCGTGACTTCGAAAGGGTTAAATATAAAATATATAATCTAATAAGCTATCTATAATTTTTTATAAAGATTATCTACGTTATCTCTAAAGAGAAGAATAGGTAAAGTCCTTTGACTAAAGTGATATCTGATTTTCTTTTATTAATAAAATATATTTAGCTTTACGATTACTTTATAATTATCTTATCGCTCCGGATGCCTGTGTCTTGTTAGGTCTTGAAGTTAGGCGCGGAAGTAACTAGACATCTATTCCTTTTCTCGTTATTAAAACTTTATAGAACAATTATATAAGTAGTAGCTCGCTGTTTATTTATAGCCGCGGACTGGTTACTAACGTTATTACTAAACGTGATTAGCTCTCCCTCGACGTTACCTACTTTAAGAGTATTATTTAGCGTATTGATAAACAGGTTACGGTCGGGTAGACAGGTATAGGAGATTAGGACAAGCTAACCGTTAAATCTACTATAACTGCCTATTTAGAGGACGTTAGGGTCTATTCTTCTGATAACCCCGAACTCTAGGACGAGTGTCTTATTAACCTCTCCGTAGTGTATATAGGCATTTATAGAGACTAAAAGAGCGAAGACTACGATAAGATTTATAGTTATAACTCGAGTTCTTAGTCTTATATAGGAGTAGCTTAAATTAAAACAATATAAAAGAGATATTAGGTAAAGTATCGCTAAAGGTAAACCCGGATACTTTTATATTATTAATATATTTATTTTTATCTAATATAATTCTATTTTTAATAATACTATACTCTATAAATAGTAGTATCCTTAAATAGCTCTAGAGGAGCCGTTTTCTCTTCCCGATATCCTTACGTCTAACCTAATACTAATAGATTATATTTACGTTATCTAATTAAGTTAATATAATATTAGATATTTTCTTCGGAATAACTTTTCTTTAGTTTATTAACTTATAACAAAATAGCGAGTGCTTTATAAGCTTAAGTCGACGCCACTATTCGTACTATACGAGAAACTATAAACAATCTACTAGAACGAAAGGAACGTCTAGATTTATTCGAAAACAGAACCGATAGACTATTAATAACTTCTTACGGCTCTTATGATAGGGCTAATAAAGTACGTAAGCGCGTGTAGTAGAAGGACATTAAGGGACGTATATACTTAATTAGTAGTATTATTATCTTATTATTTATAATCGTTGTTCTACTAATTATAAGTTTGATATTATAATATCATAACTATTAGCAGGTAGAAAAATAGGCTAGACTAGAAGGAGTAAAGGAGTAGTATTTATAGATCAAGTAAAGAAGCCGAAGAGAAATTTTATAGCAACTTTCCCTATAATAAATAGTAATACCGATTTATTAAAGATACTTTTAAAAAACAATAACGGGTAAATCAGACAGAAAAGCTCGAAAGTAGTAATATATACGATTCTAAAACGCTAATCAGAATAAACCTTAAATGTCCTTCGCTAAAGTCAATTCCCTATATAGTTTCTCTATCGCGTTTTAAAAGCCAACCTTAGCTATAGCGATTTTCAAGTCGGTCTGCTCTAACTTCTCGTTATAGCTAGCTCCTTCTAATATTAATCTGCCGTTTGTCGGATTCTTAGACCTATCGGTATATATATCGCTAGTAGTACTAGAATACGCTAGACTAATGTCCTAAATACTCTTATTATTAGGTTTATAGTTTCGAATCGTAATATTATTATAGCGAAAAATAAATTATATAAAAACCTAAAACTTTCTTTTTAGGTAGGCGACCGGCGCGAGGAGAAAAGAAGCTATATCCTCGACCTTATCTATATTAAATATATTACGACAGACGATTTAAGATAAGATAAAAAACATTTTGACTCCTATATATTAGACTTAGATCTAGAATTTCGAGGAGAGCTTACGATTATTATTACGCCGAATTATAGTATTCGCTTTCTTTAAACTAGAAAAGAACTAAACTTCTCTTAAAAATCGTATACTAAACTCGTATTAATACTTTCGTATTCCCGTTATTCGAATTCACAAACTTCTATATAATATAGAACGAAAGTGCGCTATGTCTCTATACCCTTGTTCTATACCCTTGTTCTATACCCTTGTCTATACCCTAGTACAAGATCTATACTATATCTGCCCCCGATTTGCCGTCGATCTGCCCGCCGATCACTTGCCTTCGCTTATAGGCAGAGGTTTAGTAGACCTTTAGGCGAGGCGTACGGGCTAAGGCAAATCTAGTAGTAGCCTAACGGATAGTACGAGAGATATAATAGAACGGTACTAGATATTTCTAGCTTAAAGCTATTATATAGCTCGGATAGTATACGTATAGGAACTAACCCGACAGAAAACTTCCCTTTAGATGATTTTTTTAATTAGAAAATAGCGGTATTAAAAGGGAATATAAAATAGAGAACCCCTACGAGACTATATAATAACAAACGAAAATTCACTTCTCTTTCTCATTTAAAGTCGCTCTAAAGATAGTGTTTCTCTTAATGTCTTCTAAAAGAACGATCTATATCAGCTATATAAAGCTATACTAGCTTCTGCCTAAAGAACCCCTAGACCGTCCGTCGCGTCTGTTCTTAGCTATTTTATTATAAAATCTAGTATAGCCTTTTAAAATATTTTACCCTTCGGTATAAAGTAAGCACCTAGATAGTATATTATTAAACGATTCTTATACCTCCTTATAAACTTTAACGTATGATCCTCGGGTATGACCGGATCAAGATCCCCGACAAAATATAAAACAGGTGTTTGAATTCGCGGATAGTAGAGAGATTTATACCGAGGGTAAGATAATTTAAAGCCACTATAGCAAATAGTAAAACGAAATAGCGGTAGAAGTAGCTATATACTACGTTAGTCTTTACTTATCATGTTTACGCTTTAGATCTATACTAGAGTTAAGGTATAGAAAGAACATATATTTGAATCGATCTATAAGGTTTATATAAGCTCGGGGGATGTTCGACGTTCTATAAGAGATACTAGTATATACGCTATAGTCGCGCTAGTAGAGAATCTAATAATTCTTATAAAGGGACCTGCCGTCCGGATTACTTCGAGCATATAACGGATCGTTTGTCTATAACCTTATATCACTTCTGTTATATAATCTCTAAATCCTTAAGTCTAGGCGTCGAAGTCTCCTTCCTCTAGTGTGACGCTCTTACCGGCTTTAATAATTAAACTTGCGGGCTAGATACGATATAGTATAGTAAGATAAAATAACTCTACTCTAGTAGGAAAAGATAGACAAGCGTTCTCGAGGAGATTCCTAATAAATCGAGTCTTACTTTCGAATAATACTCCTGACTCTACGTTTCCTATAAGTATAAAGTAGTAAGCGCGTTGTTATAAACTTTATTAACTATATCTTGACAGAGGCATATACTATAGAGTATTAGCACTCTTAGATTTTAAGAAGCTCTAGCTATATCCTATCTCGTGCTCTTCGACCTAAACAGTAAAAATTTTAGTACCCTCTATTCGGATTTTATCTAAGAAACTATAAAATCATGACTATACTTAGTTTAAGAGGGAGGCTCTAAAGGTCCGTAATCGCCTATTATCTAGGTTTTGTTACTTATACGTGTTATTAAAATCGTTTAGACTGATTATTCGTTTTATAAATCTTAAAAGTAATAAATCGAATGTTTAAGTATAATATTTATAAGATATAGTCTTCTATCAATTTTATCTATATAATTTAGAACAGTCTAAGTAGTAATCCTTGCCCCTTACGCGGTTGCCGTTAGGAGAGTTTAAATTTGTTCGTAGTTTTTATTAACTTTAATTAGAAACTAGTTTATCTTAAGCGTATTAAGTTATACCCTGTTTCTATACCCTGTTTCCGCACCCTGGCTCTATACCTGTCTATACCCTGTTTCCGCACCCTAGCTCTATACCTTATTTCTATACGATCTCTTTACTCGGTTTTTATACCCCGTTTCTGGCGGGCACTGCCCTAGTCTTATTTATATCGACTGATTAGATTGCAGTTTATAGTACGAAAGATGTGCTAGAATAGCGCTGTTACAAGTCAAGGCAGGAGCATATAAGGTAAGCTGACATATTGCCTCTGTCTCTACCCTCCGGTCTGGTCTTCTAATCGATAGTCACTATCGAAGAGCCTTATCATATGTTAATTGGCTAAGATATAGTCTGGAAAACTTTAATGTCAAATCAATTTCTCCTAATCCGCTATAATATCACTACCTATTACTCATTTTTCGAGTTTATAACTTCATTGATTTCCTCTCTGCCTACTTTAGTACCTTAAAAAAATGTCTAAGCTCGGAAAAACTATAAAACCATATAATATTCTCGACATGATCAATGGCGACAGTTTACGAGAGCATTTAGAAAACTCTATAGAATATGTTAAAAGCATCGATAAAGATATCATACTTCTATCAGTTAATAGTGGTCGACAAGCATAGGCTTTTATACTAGGAGCTTTTATGATCGAAGGCTTGATATAGGGTAAATATTACTTTCCGTATCTTAATGGCTTAACTAATATTAATAGGTTTCCCGTTAGCCTTTAGAGTCTTCTAATCATATTATCAAAATAATAGTATCTTTATTGATAGTCAGTATCTTTCGTTGGTTAGGACTTTGACTACTATATATTCCTATCCTTCCTTCTTTATGATATATAAATCTTTTTATAAAGCAGCTAACATTTTGCTTAACAGGCAATATTATATCTTAGCACGCCTTTAATTGCTTTCTTTACTATTAAGTATCCTATATACCAACGATATATGATATAGGGTAGATAGTTAGTTTATATTCTTATATTAGTTGGTAGTAGCTTTACTACGGAGGTATGGCATTTGATGATTATATAAGGATTTCTCTACGGCTTCGGCTTCTTAACTATATACTACCTACTCTTAAATATGTTAAATAAATGGTTTGTTAGACGGCGAGGACTAGCTTATAGGATTTTATAAGTTTTACTTTAGTCTTTCTAATTTTATCTAATTTGTATATAGATTTGGTTCTACTAGGATTTATAGCCTTAGGCTACTATTTTTAATTGAGAATATATTAAGACAATATAGGTATGCCACGACATTAAGAGCATATATAGTTGCGGTTATATATATCTTAACCTGTTATATAGGGGAAAATATTAATAATATTCTTAATTTAGTTTATACTCGTCGGGCCGACACTTCCTCTCCTTCGTGGTCGTCTTTTATACTAAGCTAGAACTAATACCGAGAATATACTCAATCCCGTAATCTTTAAAAAGCCTATTTTCTTCGTAGTTATATAGTCGAATATATTTTAAGGGCTAGTATTCTTCTTACTAGGCATTTACCTACTATATAAGTTATACCAGAATGCTCTTATATTAGAAACACTAACATAGTATAGCCTATATATCTGCGATTGGTCTCTCGTCTAGCCAAGGAACTCTGATACTCTCTCTTCTTAACGTTTCCTAAATAATTGGCCAAATTGGCATGGGCTACCTCTCGGACCGGTTTGATCCGATCGCTCCTATAGTCGGCTTAACACTCTACTCCTGCGCTGTCGTTCTCTATGCCTGGTACTCTAGTAAAAGTTTTGCTTCTTTACTTATATTTTGCTTGTTATACGGGCTTTTTGCTAGTGGTTATAGTGTGTTATATTGCCGATTCGTTATAGCATTGACAGATAAGCCTGCTATAGGGTTGTGGCTATATAGTATATTTGAATTCTAGCGGGGGATAGGGAACCTTGTTAGAGGGCCTGTGAGTGGTATTTTGGCGAAGAATGTTTATATAGCGGCGAAGTACGAAAACCTTATTCTTTTTGTTGGCTTTATATTTTTAGTCAGCTCTCTTAATAGATTAAGCTACTGGGTTTTTAAATGTTATCGTATCAATTCTAAGGCCGATATATAGACACTCTTAAATAGAAATCCAGTGATAGCTCTCTCCGCTTCATTTCCACCTGTCTAAAGCTATATATATACCTTGATATCACGATAGAGTCCCTTTACCATAGCTATACTATCGAGCTCCTTATTACTTCTAATAGTCATAAAACAGGTCTTTTCTAAACTTTACGACCTTACTAGAAATCGCTATCCGCCTATAGCATATGAATTCATATAAGGTCGCTACGCGGACTAGTACCTCTATAGAGGTATAGCTGATAAATAATCGTCAGCGACCTTAATTCTGCCACTAATCAATAATTTGCCGAAGTTGCGTGCCTATATATTTAAGGTGAATTCCTACCTAGGGATCTGGAGGTACGTCTCTCTTATCCTATACTATTCTAAATATCTTTTAAACGCCACCTACGGAACTAGATCATACTTAGAGTTATATACGTCCTTGATTATGGCTCGTTTCGGGTCAATTCCGCTACTTTCTTATCGGACGGAACATTATTTGTATCGGCTTTAGACAATAGGACAATCAGGCTTTGGCATGCCAACGGAACATTATAGCAAACACTTAATAGTCACGATGAACCCGTTGATTGCGTAACATTTTCACCAAACAGCAAGCTCCTGATGTCGGCTTCAGACGACGACTATACGCTCCGGCTTTGGAATGTTGATAATAGAACAGTGTAAGAACTTGTGGGTTATTCTAGTCCGGTTACTTTCTCGCCAGATAGTACGGCACAAGCCTTATGTTCAGGGGACGGGAGAGTCAAGCTATAGGGGGCAGTGAGTAAGACGCTCGAAGTAGGCCAACCCCTTGCCGTTACACCTCGTAGCAAGAGGCACTACCAGGTGCTCGACGGCTGGCCTGATGTCATAGCACTCGCCTTTTCGCTAAATAGGAGTCTTCTGGCGTGTGGATACGACAATAGAATGCTTAAGCTGTGGGAAATGGTCTCGGAATATATAGACGATTATCCTGGCCATGAGGATGCGATTATTGCTTTGGCCTTCTCATAAGACGGAAAAATAATAGCATCGGCTTCACACTCTGGGACAATCAGGCTATAGGATATAAGACAAGCGTGCTATACGTTCTAGCTTTAGGGGAGCTGGGTTAGAGTTTACTGCCTAGCATTCTCTCCAGACGGCAAGCTACTAGCGTCGGCTTCGTTTGATAAACAGATCAGGCTTTAGGACCTAGCTTAAAAAAAAATTGCTTTACGAGGTTAAAGCTGCCGGGACTATCTGCGCACTCTCATTTCTTCGTTCTATCCGCGTAGGTGTATGTAATGACCAGGCTCAAGGTTCTTATAGTATTAATATTTGTGAGATTACCATTTAATTATACTACATTTCTTCAGGGCAGATAACGTCCCTCCCTACGTAGCGAGAAACCCTATGTGCCGAGAAAAATATTTTGTTTAGGGGTACTAAATATCTCCCACGCACATATCTGGACTTATTGTTAGTTAGACATTGTTCCTTAGTTATTTCTTAAATAAGATTCAATCTCTAATAGAAAATTATTGTAGTCTTAGTTATGTTATCGATGTTCTTGTCTATGGCATCGATAGCCGCTTTAGCTGCTTCCCCTTGTTATATCACGAATATCAGCCTGCATTTAATTTTTGGGACTTTACTGTAAAACGAAAGCTCTATAATAAGAAAATATTCTATCAAGCTTTAAAGATTCAAAGTATATGGAAACTTAGGTTCCGAGTTTATCCGGAAGAAAAGGGCGAGGCAGATAGAAACGCCAAGCGTCTCGCTAAGTATTTACAAATTAGCGTGCTAGAATTTTATATTTACAGCTATACTAAATATTTTTATGTGTAATAATACCGATTTTCGTAAAGTGTGGCGTTCTTCTAGAAGCTTCTACAGAAGCCACGTATGCACCTTCGCTGGCGGCGCCCCAATCGTTCGTCAGATTCCAATGCCACCGTCGCACCAATGTTACCATGAGAGACCGCGCCAGTGAAGCTCTTGCAGAGAGCCCACTGCCGGGAGAGCCTCGCACGTATGAGGCTCTTTCCAAAAATAAGAACATCCCTCTCTCTACCCTTCATCATCGCGCACAGGGGCGACGCTCGAGAGAAGAGAAGGCCCAGTGCCAACAATACCTTACCCCTTCGGAAGAGAACGCTCTTGAAAAGTATTTGAAACTAATATCTGATCTCGGAAATCCTGTACGAATAAAGTTTATCCCTTCACTAGCCTTTTGTATCGCTCGTCAACGGTCGACGACGGATAAAGCGGTCAAGCCTCCGGGTAAGAACTGGGCCCAGGGCTTCGTAAAACGCCATCCGGCACTGAAATCAAGAAGAGTAAGGGCGTTAGACTGGCAACGTCATGAGAAGAACATATACAACAAGATTATACATTGGTTTGAAGTAATAGGAAATGTATTACAGGATGCGGCAATCCTGCCGGAGAATGTCTATAATATGGACGAGACAGGAGTTATGCTATGTAAGCTGGGCTCTGTCAAAGTCCTGGTACGTAAGGACGATCCGCGAGACTACAGAGGTGCGAATGTCAAGCGGACAATGGTGACTGCTATCGAGTGTATCAGTGCAGACGGTAGGTCTTTGTTACCAATGATTATTTGGCCAGCCAGTACCCATCGAAGCAACTGGACCACATTCCCTACCCCTGGATGGCACTATGCGCGCTCCGAATCTGGGTACACTGACTCGAAGATCAGCTTCGAGTGGCTCAAGCGTGTGTTTGATCCTCAAACTAAAGAACGTGCTAAAGGAAAGCCACGGGTCCTGATTTGTGACGGGTTCGGGACGCACGAGACTCTGGAAATCTTAGAGTTTTGTTTCGAGAACGATATTACCTTGTGTCGCCTGCCCTCTCACACTTCCCACAAGCTTCAGCCCTGTGATGTTGGAGTCTTTGCACCCTTGAAGGAAGCCTACCGCGACCAGGTTGATAGGCTGTGTCGAGCAGGTACGAATATAGTCGGCAAGCAACATTTCACCCCTTTGTATAGCCCTGCAAGGGAAAGGGCGTTCACGAAGAGAAATATAACCGCCGGATGGGCGGCCTGTGGTTTGTTTCCATATAACCCAGACAGAGTGCTCAGAACGACCCCAAAACCTCCTACCCAGTCGGCCGTTCTAGAAACCGATGTGATTCAGTCGGGGTCTTGTCCGCAAGACGTAGCAATACAATCGCCTGTAACGCCAGTGTCAGCAGAGGCTCTTACGTCGTTGTTTAGTGTAATTAAACAGGATACTCATGCGCTTACTGGGACCAGTACAGACCGCCTGCAGAAGCATATACAGAAGATCGCCAACGCTGCCCAAGTATCCTTTGCCGAGCTTGCCCTCCTCCGAGATCAAAATCAATTCTTGATGGAAATGAATAATGAAGCCAAAGTTCGCCGATCGACAAGGTCGGTGGTGCTAGGGACGGCAAAGGTAATGAGTTATGAGGATATCGAGGAGGCGCGAGCAAAGCGTACTGCAAAAGACGCTCTAAAGGGAAAAGGGAAGCGTGGGCGAAAGCGTAAGAGTGCTGCGCTAGATGCGGATGAGCCAGAGGCGGAGGCGGAGGTAGAGCCAGAAGTGACATATGCTGCGGAAGATGCCATAACGGTCAAGAAGAAACGTGGCCGGAAGCGTAAGAGTGCTGTACAAGAAGCAGATAAGCCAGAGCCACAGCCAGAGCCACAGCCAGAACTGGCACAGACGATCGACGCGCCAGAGCCATGGAGAGCGCCGGTGGCACGTATGTATTAAAGCGCAGATCCTGGAGAACTGGATCACTGGAATAAGAATAGAATTTGAGGCGGGTTTCTTAAGGCAGGCTTGCGCATGCCTTGCGACTAGTTGCTGTACTAAAGTCAGTTATTGTATTATCGGCGCAAATAGAAGGGACAAGTCACCGCTTGTTAGGTTTTCAATATTATAATCGTAATTGCTTTTGATGCCACCAATTCTCTGTCGGTGACTCCACTTCCCTTCCTGATTTTACTACTCGGGCCGTCCTTTTGGTACCACGCCCACTGATGAGCGTTGCTCAAGTAAACATTGTTCCGCATTGGTGTCGCTGTTTGTCAGGTAGTTCGAAGAGAGTGGATAAATCGGCAGAGATGTCAAGTGGCTCTGTTATGAGTATCGCTTGATAGCTTTAATCAGACGTGTTGGATTGCGATGCTCGATGGAGCCGGCATTGTTGCACCGCGGTTGACAAGCTCGGAAAGACGGCTATAAATGGGCTTGGATTGATACCTGTTGTATCAATAAAGCAGCTCGGCTGAGCTTTCGGAGGAGATTAACTCCATGTTTAGGCGACACAAGGAAGCTGCTGTTTGTTATGCCTATCTGGTGAATGTTGACGCTGAGGAGGTGCAGGTGAAGACAAAAGCGGAGGCAGAGCATCCTTATTATCCTAGCTCAGAATTTCGTGGAAGTAGGAAATTTGTGCGACGAATTGTTAATATTATTATTCTTTAAGCTTACACCTCAATGCGTGCCGATTTTGGATTGGGTAGATAACAAGTCCGCCCACAGCTACGACATAAGCCGCGTCTGTAAAACCTTTGCCTTCATCAGATGTGGCAAGTGATCGCCACAAGCCAATGGCTAAGCTAGTAGTAGCCAACGATATCCAGAGGTAGAACAGGATGTTGCACATTTTGCAGTGTAAAATTGGTAGCTGAGGTTGTCTAAGAGAGGGAATTTCGTGGTCATGTTCGGCATTGTCGACCTGGCGGTTCGGGGGTTGCGAGTGACGCGCTGGCCGCTGGGTCAAAGAGTCAGCGCCCACGGTGTCCGTCGCTGTAGCCGCTAACGCTCGATGTGCAAGAGGAAGATCTGATCTAATATTAGCTGCGGTTCACCTTCCACTATAACAATTTCAAGGAAAAGTTAGCACTGACGTTCTCTTCCTGCTAGATCATCTGCGCATGCCTGCATTTGCGTAACCACACCCTGAGATCCGATATACCGCTGCGTAGCTGCGGTTATCTCCCCGCGCTTCTTAGACTCCTCGAGTCCAACATCCTCCAATCCTCGCTCAACGTTGAACCGGTAGTAACGGCCACTGTCCTCAAAGTGTGACTTGTCTCGACGAAACCTCACCGCTGTCTCTTCCGTCTCTGTGGCAATTGATTTAAGTACCTCGCCGATGTGTGAATTACTGCCATGAAATAGCTTCGAGGAAGGGAGGCCGGTGCCGATCGAGACTAAACATTTGATCCTGCTTTCAAGCGGTTGTGGCCCCCATATGAGCTGAGCCTGATCCCATAACTCCCATATAGGATTGTTGGCTCTTGTTGGCCCGTCCACAAACTTTGTATTATGCCGTCCGACAGTGATAGGATTGAAGAAGGAGGAAGCCGCCGAAGTTGCGCGGCAGGCTTCCCAGATCTTAAGGTTGTTTACGAGGTCACTCCCGTCATGCGGTGACTCGTAGCTTGTAAGGCATACTGTTTCGTTCGTTTCTTGACTTGTCGCGCATACGAATCTAGATTGATTAGTGAATTGTGGTTTGAGCGATTTTAGGGCTAACTCACACCTTACAGAGATCTTCCGAAACATCCTTTAGCAACGCATCCTCCTGTAGGCCCTGTGCTATGAGCAACTCCTTTACAGCCCGTGTTAGCCCCTCGGAGTCGAACCTGCCCTTAATATTACCATCCACTGTAAGACTGTTCCTCTTCCTCTGGAATACTCGGTCCGAAAATGATAAATAGGCATTGATGCAGTCTATAATACTCATTTTCAGCCGGCCGAGCATGATGGCGATGAGGCTGGTCAGTGTCGGTCAGAATAAGCGTCAACAATACGACTGCTAAATAAACTCACCCGCCAGTGCTTGTTCCTCCAATCATATCAAAGTAGTTGCACGGCTTCGGCGGGTTGTCTGGGTCAATAGTCTCCATGAGCTGCTGTAGAATCATAAGCGCGGATAGACCTCGAACCCCACCGCCATCCAGCGCGAGGAGGCGGAGATCTTTGTCTGGCATCGTTAGAGCGAATTAATCTCAGTGAGTCTTAACTTGCTGAATCGACATGTGTAGTGGACTGACAAGTGGACCGTCGGATGGACCGTCGAGATAAGGTGAAGTTAGAGAGGGAAGATGGATAAAAGGCTGGCGCTTATCGCCCTCAGCTGGACAGCCATCGCGGCTTGTGCAGATGCCAGCGCGGCAATCCAGCCAGTAGCTGCGAAGTTCTGTTCGTACTCATGGCTGTCTGCTCGCTCGACAATTATTCAATTTAAGACTCTGTAAGATTGAGTTTAGAGTTAGTCTTTGTGGTGCGATAGGAAATACAGTGGCTTGCAAAATCGGCTTCGCGCCGTTTCGCTAAAAAAAAAACATGTGAGCATAGACCATCGCGGCCATTTTTGGCGCTGTCACCATAGCGTCATCCCGACCACGTGGCGATTCCTGGGACCCCCCGCTTTCTCCGCCAAAGCTCGGAACACTCTACAGTCTCCACAGTCTAGTCCGCATCTTACACTGAGTAAGTTCAAGACCTGCGTGCGTTCCCTCGTCCTATTAATAAGCGAACAATTAGTTAGCACATCGATCAAACGGACCGCCCTAAATCATTGTCAACTGCCTGCCATGTCTGGCGCCGAGGCGGGCTTTGTTATTGGCCTCATTTTAGGCGTCATATCGATCATCGAGGCAGCTGAAACGGTCTATGATGCTGCTGGAGACGCGAAAGGCCAGCCGGAGGTATTCCGCCAGGTTGCTGCCCAACTGCCACTCGTTATCAAAATCCTTCGCAGCGCTGAAGAGAGGGCACGCACACTCGATGAGATAGCACAGGAGGCATTAGAGCCTGTTCTAGAATCATGTAAGGCGAAGGCTGAGAACCTGAAGGAGATATTCCAGAAGGTGATTCGGAAGGATAACGATAAGTGGATCGACCGATACAAGAAGGCTTTGAGTACATTAGGGAAGAAAGACAAAGTTGAGTGTTTGATGGAAGGAATCCTGAAGGACATCCAACTGCTTGCGTGCGAGAAGCTGATGGGAATCGCTACGGAAGCCCAAGTAAAGGGGCTCGAAGAAGGGATCAAAGAGATGAAGGAAATGCCTTCCTCCCTTCAGGAAGACACTGGGAGCGTCACCCAAACACATAGCGGCAGTGGCGACAACATTGGGCATAGTGGATCCGGGAATATATATGAAGGGGTTTCTTTTGGCCATCTGAACTCAGGCTTCCAAGCTGGGAACATCCACGGCGGGGTTAGTGGAATTTTATTTTGGATACCCTCACGGGCATATGACTTTACCAGTCAATCTCATCGAGCAAATAGAGATACAAGCTCCGGCAGTCCCCGAAGCAGACGGGATTGGAAGAGAACCAGCATGGACAGGAGCAAGCTTTCCTCAGGGATATCAAGATCTCACGAACCAAATTCAGAACCAAGGGTGCGAGTTGTTGAACCTTAACAGAACTCTTGGATCCGTGGATGTGCTCTTCCAGAAGTCGAGGCCTAGTAAACTGGGAGACGGGAGTAGCGACACAAATGTGGATTGGGTCGAGAGCGATGAAGGCGCACAGCTGATGCTCTTAATCTCGTTCCAGTCTACAGTTAAGCTACACTCGTTGCAAGTGCGTATATACCTCTCCTACATGTATCACATATCTATTGACAGAACCGGGGACAGCTCACAGCACTACCACCCAATGGCGATTACTCCCCTGTGAGGCCTAGAACCATACAGCTCTACATCAATCAGCTGCAGAATCTAGGGTTCGACGATGCAGAAGACATTCCCGCGACTCAAGTCGTTACACTAGAGAAGGAAGACTGGAACAGTGAGGGCACAGCTGAAGTGGCTCTTAAATTCGTCAAATTCCAAAACGTCAGCAGTCTTGTCATCTTTATTCAGGACGGGGCCGACAATGGGGAGAGGACGAGGCTGGACCGGGTGAGACTGATTGGCAGAATTATCAAAGGAAAGTTACGCGAGCACCAGACAGACGACGAAGAGACGCACGGGGACGCTGTCGGGGTTGACCTGAAGGCGGAAGTGTTAAGGTTACCCCAGCCACTGAGAGAAGTTCTGGCCCCTTTCATCAATGACGACGAGACGAGAAAGCAAGTCGAGCTAAAGTACATGGAGCTCAAGAACACCGCAACCCTTCGCAAAGAAAGCGCCATGAGCCTCTTGGATGCGCTAGGACCGATGGAGGATGAAGAGGAATTAGGCTTTGGTGTCGCCATCGAAAGGTTCATCCAGGAGACAAGCGGTAGCGTCGACCTGATGGCGGAATCCCAAGATTACTCACAACCGCTGCGAGAAATTCTCGGCCCATATCTGCACGATGATGCGATAAGGGAGTTGATCGAGGAAAAATACAACAAGCTCAGAGATGATGGTAATCTTCGTCAAGTGAGCACCGCGAATTTTTTGAATGCGCTGGGGTCACTGGACGAAGAAGAAAATGGACTGGAGGATTCTGAAGACCAAAGACATAAGGTAAGTGGGGGGACCCAGGGGTCTGCCCCTTCTAGAAGAGGCAGCGGTGCAGGAGGAACTGGTCGTTCCGGAGAAGGCAGCGTATCCGGGGGGGATCGTGCTTCTGGAGGGAACGACGCTTCCGGTGGGGGTGGAGGGAGCATGGGTGACGGCGCTCCAGGGGAGGGAACGGCACCTAGCGGCAACGCACCGCCTCAGCTACAAGTTCTGCGATTCATGGATTGGACACTCGAAAAGGGATACGACTTACCCGCCAAGGATGATGCCAACCAAAGAGAATACCTCCTCGCAATGGCAGTTTGGCAGAACGTGGAGTTGGGAGTTCAGGTTCTCGGAAACGGTGGTACAATGAAAGGCTTTCTCGCCGCTCTCTATCAGGCCTTTCACCGAAGAGACGTATTGGCCCTCTTTCGCACCACAAACCGCACGATTTTCGTCCCGGCAGACTTGCCGAATGCCTCACCGCATATTCTCGACGACCTCGAAAAGGGCCTCTTTGACACGTCTAAATTCAGAGGCTATGACGAGCGACTTACGGTTCTGACATACAACGACGGTAAAGGAGGTAACGGCTCGATAACGTTGTTCAAACTAGATACCTGGGATGCAGGAAGGCCCAACTCCTTGCATCCAATCGCGGCAATGGATAACGTTTTTAAGTCTGTGCTGAGAAAGATCAGCTCTGAGGCCAAGGACTCGAGGAGGACAACACTTAGTAAGCCAAAAATTAAAATATGGGAGGCAACGATACAGCAAACGAATGTCCAGCAGCCGAAACTTGTGTCAAAGCCTGATCTGACTAGATCTCCTGCCGGAGGTGGAGGACCGACCATCGGCGACGTCTTGAAAACGGCCCTCAGCATAGATCGGAATGACTTGGTTGACCGCTTTTGTGCCACGGTACCACAAATGATCGCAATTTTGCACCACAAGGCGTCGATATTAAGGGTCGTTAGGTCGAGCGAGATCATAGCGGATGAAAGCCAAGGGTTGCGCGGCGTGGCATTGGATAATTTCCCACCGGGCAGTGGACATGATAGGAACAACCCACAGATTATTGTGTTATGCCCGACTGATAGAGACTGGGTAAAGGAAAAATTGTCTTGGAAATAAAGGACTATTGTACAGTACTGTACAGAAGAGGGAGGCAGAAACTGTGCTTAACGCCGATATTGTACAGGGAGAGTATCAGCCAGCAATCTTTAGGTCGAAGCGAGTGACAATCTTAAAGGTCACCGTAAACCGGGCTGGCACGGCCATTTGTCATATAAAAATACCCTGTTAAGGCCCACCATATAACCTTCAATTAGGGGGGAGTAGTACAGAAGAGCCCCGCACGTCCTAGCCTGGAATTAGCCAATAGAAGAATTCCGCTGAGACGACTATAGACTTAGGATTAGATGTTTTGCCGGTTGCTGGAGGTGTTGAAGGTAATAGCTCTCTTTCCGGCGGTGTACGTCAGTAGATTCAGGGACAGTGGGCATCGAAACTGACGACACCTTCTTATCATTCATAGATCTGCCGGTGGTGAGCTTCGTGTTTGTGTTGCATTATTTAATAAAAGAACCCGTCACATCCTCACATACAGAGCTCGCCACCTGTAGAGCTCTATCACGTGATTGTTGACCAGCCACACGCTTATTAATTATTACGTAAGCCACATTACGTTGTTTGTAATTAGTGAGGTAATTTCATACGTACCACCAGCACAAGCCAAAATTCATTAGTCAGCTTTAGAGAAGTATTAACCCGCGTGGCGACCTCATAGGAATTTGCATGCCACAGCAGCCACAAGGCCAATAACGACTTCTCGATTGGTTATAAGGCTCTTAAGCTCAGGTAAAACCCTTTTATAACTATTAGGAGTAATAAGAGCCCGATAGTAAAGCTATAGGAAAGGAAATCTTTCTTGCTATAGACGGAGACTGCCTATTGATCAGGCACGACGGCGACGATACGAACATTAGTTTTTTAACAGGGAGGTTTAGAGTATTAGCGGATAGCCATAAATCACAATAATAACAATAATATAAAAGATTTTAAGGTGTATACAAAGTTTGAGACACGCAAAATCAAAGTACCTATCATTTTTCTCGGCACGGTGGGTTTCTCGCTACGCAGGGATAGACGTTAGGCATTTACTTTAATTTAATAAAAAAAAACATAACTGCAAAATGCCATCGCCATTGATATAGGCACAGGGTAATAATGACTTCTCAGCATTGCTATAGGACTCTAAGGCTCGAATAAAGGTCATTAGTGAGTTTTGACTATAGCACAAGCTTGACGACAGGGCACCTATTATTTTTCTCGGCATACAGGGTTATGAAAACAGTCTAAGCGAAGTTAGTAACTGTAGCTTAGATCTCTATAAAAGTGGAGATAGTTAACGAATCCTAGCATCGGCGCTGATTTGTGCTTACCCTCCTTTAAAAGACTCTACACCTAGTCTCTACACCCTGGCTCTACACCCTGGCTCTACACCCTGGCTCTGCACCCTAGCTCTATACCCTATACCATAGAGCTAGGACCTATGACTACAGTGGGAGGCTCAAATGAGATCTACTTTACTAGGCCGTGAATAAGACAGGGTGTTCATGTTTGATTTATCTCGATATAATTGATAGTCTACTATAGTAGTAGATAAGCCAGCCGAATATAACGTAACACGAACAAGAAAAATAATTTATCTACGTAACGTATTCTAACTCTCCGTATCTTTCCTTACTCCTCCCGTCCCTATAACTAGCGCACTCTATTGTTGATTTAGCACCTCTATACAAATGCTTATAAATTCTTAAATGCTAAAAGCTCTTGCTTAGAAGCACTAGAATTCGGCTTGGCCTTAGGAGTCAATGTCTAGCAAACAGAGACTGCTAACTAGACAGTATAGAGATAGCTATCCTAGACAATTCTGGTTATTGCCAAAGTCGTCGTATAGTAAGGGTCCCTAGATATCTTATCGACTTTCTAGAATAAGAGATCGGTAGACTTGGCCCGGTGTCTATAGTCGTGCTAGAGTGACAGTAGCAAGGAAAATAGTAGTGTTAATAATATTCTAAAAGTATATTTTATAGTAAGTCGATAAGATGTCTGTCTTTTCTGGTTGTGGTTTATAGGTCTAGCTAATTGTTTATTTGTGTTGTTTTTAATAGGAGTTGATTTTAAGATAGTCGTAAGAACAACGGCGGATATAATAGGTTTAATACTTGACTATTAAGTCCTGTTTTATAAAAATTTATAATAACTATAGATAATCTTGTCTTAAAATAGAACTCCTATAGCGGTGTTAGAACGGGCTCCCCTTTCTAGAGCCAGAATTGGTTCTAGATAGGCACTTTTTTTTAGTAACTATATTTTATCTTTCCTCTAAGAGAACTAGCGCTATTTGAGCGCTACATAGCCTTAATCAACACTATACATATATTATAGTAGGCCTACGAAGCCCCCCTAAAAATTGACTTTCTTTTTCTCCTTACTAACTCTTTACCCGAATTTGATTCCTAGCGCTTTTACTTAGAAGTTATAAATCTCTAGACCTTCTCCTTATTCCCTCGGCTTCTATTTGAGATTCGTTAGGCGATCTAGTACCTTACGATGACTCCGCGTGTTATGAACATCACACCACTTTTAAACCCGTATAAGCATCCTAGACAGCAAGAGAACCCGTCCTTGTTACGGGTATGCCACGAATCACGTACTATAGCCTTAGAGCGATACGAGTTATCAGCCGATATCGACAAAACATATATCAACTTTACTATAGATACTATCTATATAAACTTCGACATCGACAACTTTACTAGTTCTTCTCTTGCCCCGAGTAAAAATGATACTAGTTTTAAATTGTTTACTATCGACATCGAGTAGATCTAGTTCGTTAGGCTAAAGCGATTTATAGAAAAACTTAATCGGTGTTAAGGACTTCGAGAACTTACTATTTTAGTTAACTTTAACCAAATAATAAAGAAAGAATACGAAGCGAAGCTGTCGATAACCCTCGAGAAATACGAAAACATAGAGGATACCCGTCTCTTTGATCTAGCGGGTTATTAGGACGACGATTCGGTTACTTTTATCGAGATACTTAAAGCAATTTCTATTATATAGGTCTAGGGGGCTCGAAAGCACTCTATTAACAAGGATAGATGGCCTGACATTTCAGTGGTCGCTTAACCACCCGATATGAATTCTACGGATTTGCTTAGGTCTAGCTTGGCTCGAGGTATATATGGCTAACGCAGTTTACTTGACTCCTTAAACAAAGTATATAAAACCAAAAGCCATATTCTCTTTTCGGCTGCCTAGTATAAACAAAATTTATATTATATACTTTCTACGCTGTTGTCTGTAGGGCCCTATACCCTGCTTCTATACCCTGTTTCTATACCCTGTTTCTATACCCTGTTTCTATACCCTGTTTCTATATATACTAGAACTAAGACGTTGATCCCTAAGATCTATATATAATATATATTTTAGGCTTATAAATGACTTAGGAAGAATTATTAAGAAGGATAGGTCAAGAACTTAGCGACTTTCAATTCTTATNACGCTATTNAATCTATAAGGCCATAGAATNATAGATCTAGTGTCACTCCTAAATTCTTTATCAGGTNACCTATTAAGAATTTGCCGTCTCTCTNCCTCTNTTAGGGTCCTCCTACCTCTATATTTNATNATACNAGTAGTATATATGATAGATCGAANNNAAAACCTAGAAAAAGTGGTAGAGGCGTTNCCCTCNTACCGTAANAAGGACATAAAAGACATTAAGGTCGAAAACTGTGTTGGCTTTATACGAGTCCCCCTTAGTCTAGCTAGCCCGCTGACTATCNACGNGAAGTCTAAAAGAANAGTNTACGGTCCCCTGGCGACAGTAGAGCNAACACTTGTTATAAGCTGTTCTCGAGGATATAAAGCATTCTAAGCTATAGNTAGTATNAAAGTTAAAGCCTTAAGTAAAGGCTTATNACGGGCTCCTGTCTTTACCTTCCGNACGGTCGACGATNCTCTCCGGTTCTATCACCACGTACTAACACTCTAGTCTTCGTTTAATACTAGCGTTGAAAAGACNAGTCGATATNCTCGACTTGTCGAGGTCGCTNTATATNTTATTAGTAGGACNGTTTACGTNAAGTTTCGCTATACTTATAGCGCTATAGCTAGGCAGAACATAGTGACNATCGCCACGCATCGTGCTTGTCAGGACTTCCTTNCTTCTACTACTAGTAAGGACTTAGGAATTACCGACTTTTAGATCGAGGGNCAATTTTCATCCGANAAGAAATTGTCTTAGGGAAATGTTAAAGACCCGCGCGGTGTCGAAGTCATAGCCTAGGGTAGTCTCTCTGATTCTGTCTGCTAGGCAATTCTCGGATACGATATAACNAGATTNCGTTCCGTCATTTCNAAATTTNAAGACGGTAGTACTCGGAATAGTCAGATANGACAGANCATTAATACTACNAANNTCATGTCTNCTATGTTTATCTCCTNCGGTCAAGATATAGCTAGTATAGTTGAGTCGGGCTAGGTTTACTTGACGGCTGACTTAGATAAAGAGACTAAGGTGCTCACTCTAAGCCTATATATTCTATCCCTNCTAGTTAGGACAGTAGGTNGAGGCATATATTACCNAAGTCAACGAGAGTCTCTAGAGCTTATTAGATACTATAGAGACGGAAAGAAATAGGCCTTAGCCGAAACGATCGTAGTATTTGCTTTNGCACTAGACGCTAGNACTGTNAGTGCTATTATAAATNANANATTTGTATTAAGCCACTAGAACCTAGCGCGAGGTCNNAGACAAAGTAAAATATAATACGACGGAGAAAGGAGNAAGTTGTTATGTTTTTTAATCTAAACTTTTAGTTATAACTTTTCTTTTATATTAGTAACCTGACTTGCCTNAAAATTTGGCCTGTTAATTTATTNAAGTGTCTAATTAAACATATACTCGATGANTTGAATTNAAAGTGATTATGACTGTCTNGCCTTATAANATNAGCTTGACTAGTTTAGGNACTAAAACGGGCTCGTAAGACATATTTAGTTTGCCCTACGTAAGCGTAACTAANAGGAGCCCGTTCTNGCAGCTTTCGTCACCCGTATNATCTTAGTCTATAGGCTGTTTNGATACGGATATATAAGTCCGCTAGTATTCTTCTATATAAGCCTTAGTTATTTTATCTTTACTCTATCTTATCTCGAAATAAAGAGATTTGCCTCCTTCCTTATTACGCTCGCCTTCTCTACTTCTTAANATATATAGCTTTATATCGGAGNTAGTAGCTAATATATCAAGAGCTATTAATATAATCCCCGCCTCCNTTAATAACAAGTANGAGGATATTACTAACGGGATTATAGTNGNATAGATCNTAAGCTAAGCGTCTCTTCTATCGCTTGTCCCGNCTTTCCTACTAATTNCGGTTTCCGGGTCGTCGGTACCGNACCTATACTAAGCGGTGGCATAGNCCTTNACTNCTACGTTATCTTCTAAGTAAGTCCCCCNAGACCCTTANTACGGCTAGATACTCGTATAACNATTNAGCTCGCNAAGGTAGGCTTTAANAGAACTNCTTACTACGCTAGGATTTATTTTANGAAATATGACTTAGTATTTNACATTTNAAATTNTTTAAAATTACTTAATCCCTAGGCTTTTAAACTTTAGNCTAATNTTTTATTTAGTAAAGTATTCTATAGTTAAATTTAAACATNTAATTAAGCCNCTATTAATCATATTTNAGCGTCTNAGACGTAGAGCGGATCACTATAGCGGGCTTATATCTCGAACTTAATTTCCTAGAGGNAGTNAACTAATATTCGGACCTATACTTACGTTAACCGTCACCGTAAATAGAACATATAGANATCAGNAATAAAATCTTAGAAGAGAGNCTACTGACGTAGGCGATNTGAGCTCTAGNAGGATAAAGCGGGTGAGCACTATANATATAGGGGCCAAAACNGGTCACCCGAAATGTTAAAGGAGAATCCGGCCTTAGATGCTTCCGCGTATAGGGATCCTGTTTAAGCACCTACTTGCTTCNTGACCTTAGGTAATAAATTAGCAAGTCCGAAAATAGGGAGTACGAGATCGTNATCCTATTTGCTAAGTAGAGATATTAGTATAGGCTANACCGTAATAACTCGGGAGTNAGCTCCGNTGTCTACGTCAAGAATTAGTCATAGCTTTCTCTATAAGTATTCTTATTTCACGTAGCCTATTTTAGTTAATTGATTTAATTGGCCGAAGTCTATCTAGTTTAATTTAGAAGTCAAGTATGACTTTATACGACGGGGTATAGTAAACGCTCTAATTCACTAGAGCCTTTATTTAACGTCAATCTAGCCCTTAACTTATCTATTAGCGGCATAACCCTATTTACTATACGAATATACTTATATATGTCGCTTCTGAAACAATCTACTACTATTACGCTCTTTTATAAATCCTAATAGAGTATCTGATTAGCGATCGTAAGCTCTTTTAGTTCTTATTCGAACTGTTATCGAATTTCGGATTCTACTACGGCCTGATCCCTCTATTGATTTAGCTCTCGTTTAAGCGTTATATTTTCTCTATATAATTCATCTATCCTCGCACTAAAGCTCACTTATATAGGCTAAATAAGTTGTTAGCTGATTCAGAAACTTAAGCTGTTTATATACCTCTACTAATACGAGAAACTCCTAGACATTGCCGATTAAGCCCGTCCCGGTTGCTATACTTGCGGGTATAGCCTTAAACGCAATACTAATTCCTTTATATAGTTCCTTATATACCCCGATCGAATAGTCGCTTATGTTTTTAGAGAAGAGATGCCTTTTCTCTAGTAAGACTTTCTACGTATAAGGATCATTAGTTCTAGTTATAAGACGAACTTGTAATAGTTTAATTAATATTCCTATTCTATCCTCTAGAGTTTTATTAGTAAGAACTTAAAGAGATATATAAAGAGAGACTTACGAATATGCTTTAATAATTCTTCTCGGCACTTACTTCTCTACTTGCCGCGTTTAAGGTTACTTGATCTAATTAGGGCTATTTAATATAAAGTATAAAGAATCGAAAGCTAGAAGGTGTTATAATAGTTTTAGAGATAGGTACTAATATACTACTTAGCTTGCTTAAGAAGGCGTAATATAATGTAGAGCCGTTTTTAGACCCTTAAACTAGAATATCTATTTTTAGAAGGTCCCTTTCTAGCTCTATTACTTTTCGATAATAGCTATTGTTTTCCCGATAAATGATTGCTTTAGACGTAGGAACCGGGCAGATATGGCCTCCGAACTAAATTTATACTCGCGGAGAGAGACTATAGATCAGCCGATGGCTTATAGACCTAGGCAGACTAGAAGCCAAAGTGGCCACTATCTACTCCTACGATAGAATGACCTGCCTAGCTGGCAACAAGATAACGAATTTATCCTTACTAGATATCGGCCTATATCTAGATCCTTTTAGAAGTCCCTAAGCAGCTTATAACACGTCTATAATAAGATTATAAACATCTACTCCTACCTCCTCGGCGCGATCCTTTTTATAATACTTCTAATATACGTATACGTAAGAGCACGTAGTCATCACGCCGCTATCTAAATTGGTAATATAATTGGCTTTATAATATTCTTTTTCGGGGTAATCCTATGCTTTTCCCTCTCTACGTCTTTCTATATTATGTCGAATTATAGCGAAAAGGTGGCGGCGTACTAGAATCAATTCGACTATCTAGGAATCGTTATTCTTATATAGGGATCGACAGTCCCTTTAGTTTACTACGGATTCTATTACGATCTATATCTGTAGAACCTATACTAGGCTGTGGTCTCTGTCTTAGCTATGGTTTGTACTATAGCAACTTTAAGCCTAAAGTTTCGACATCTAACCCTCAGGCCATATCGAACTGCGATATACGCTTCCCTTAGCCTTTCCGCTATAGTCTTTATAATATATAGACTTATTATTTATAGCTAGGAGATCTAGAACTAGAGGATAAGCCTAACATATATGCTAACTACGGCAATACTTAATATCCTAGTAGCTATAGTTTATATAGTAAGGATTCCGGAAAGATAGTACTAATTGCGATACGACATTTACGGATATAGCCACCAGATATTCTATTTTATAGTTGTCTTTACTGGTTTGATATACATGTTTGGGTTGTTAAGCGCTTTTGGCTTTATCCACTCGCAGGCTTATCTATACTCGAAGACCGACGTGTATAGTTATAATTAACATAGCTTTCACACTTTCTATCTCTCTAGTATCTATTATATAAAGGGTTTAAAAATCAAGCTTTCGTAATCTTCTAAAGATCTACGGTACGACGTCAGCAGTCCAAATTTGGCTCTATCTATACTGCGGGGACCAATTATAGCTCNTNCCTAAATCCTATTTTNGGNATAGNCTAAATTAGCGTTGACCCNTATCTTATAAATNACCTAATTTCTAGACTTNTAGGCTAGTTTTNAAAAGTAGNATANATTCTATAACCGAGATTCCCTTTTTTATATCGAGCTATATCAGACCTCTTAATAGGTATTTTGATTATAGCCCCTCTGATATATACTATTGATTCTATTATTTCTTATATTTTTAAGTTTTCCCCCTTAGTATTCTCCGAAACTCTACGCCGAATTATATTGCCTAAACCCGTGATTCTATTTATTATTAGATTAGTCTAGACACTCATTCTTATATTGTCTGATAATATAGGGTTGAGTTGGGTTTAGTAAGAATTTATATTTATTAAGGCATTAAAACTTTTATTAACGAGACCTAGTTTCCGTCGAGTTTATACCGCAAGCTTAAACTAGGTTAAAAGAGTGAGGTCATTATATTAATAATAGATCAAAGGTTTATAAATTTTAGGAGAAGCCAAGGACGTAATATACTTAGTAGTAGGCAGTTTATAGGAAAGAGCTATACAGACAATCAAACAGCGCTAGTTCTCTCATAGCTGGGAACGGCTATACTTGATTCTTAGAGGAGGCTAAATAGTATAAAGTGGTACTTTAAATGCTTGAGATCATCACTTATGCCGTTTCCAGTCAATAAAACTATATTAGGTTATATCATATAGGGAGCCACTATATAATGGCCTGGTCTGCCTCTTCTTTTGATCCTAAAAACTCTCCTTATAATCCTACTTGTTATCTTAGCGCTTATGACGCTATAAGATCATAGCTACTACAGGTAGAACAATAATCACAACTAATAAAATGACAATAGCGACAATTAACCACATCCGACTTTTTATAACCTCCTAGCACATCCGTTTGCGTACTCTATTGGCCCTACGGCGAAAGCCCTAGGAAGATATAGTAAGATCATCGGTCTTGTCTTATAATAAATCTAAACGTTCTCCCCGTTATAATACTTTGTCGATATTTTCTCGTATAACACGAACAGTATCGTCGACTTGCGCTTATAGAGCACTCGCCATTTTGTCGTAGGTCGATAGATAAATCAGAAGACTTGTTAACCAGAAAATACGTTAAAGTGGCTTACCTTTAGTAAAATATAACCTTTTAGCATCGATTCTAGAAGTAAGGGTGCTGGTAGGAGAAAGGGGCTCCTTAGGTGCCAGAATAGGCCCCAGGTACTAAATCTACTATTTTTAGTTCTACGCGGAAGCAAATCCTGGTATCGGACGGAGCCATTTAAAGATACTCTACCTTAAATCGTATTTATTTCCGAGTATACGCACTCGCTATACTAAGTTCGAGCATACTCAAATTTCAAATCAACTTCAAATTGTCGTCTCACTATAGTATAGAGTAGAAGCTGGCTAAAAATAGGGGCTCTGGTGGCCTTCTCCTCTACTAGTCTCTATTATGCGGTGTTGACAATCAATTTACTCACTCAGGACAAGACTACGAAAGCAGGTATTATAACTTTGACCGTAAGGATTTTAACCCCTTCCCCCGTTACTTAACTAATACGTCCTTAATCGCAGTTTAACTTTACCGATATCCACCTGCCGAGCCCCTTAATCAAGCCGCGCGCTATTCCAGGAAGCGATCTTATCTAACCGCTCTAGAGTGATGCGGCAAGCGTGCTTACGGCAGCCACTACCGCTGCCGGTAGCAAGATTTAGAGTACTATAGGCGCTATTAAGACAGCGGTTAAAGCGAAGATTCTAAGAAATTGCTCGCTTGGTACCAGGCAATTCTACGTTAGGTTTAGCGATCATACGAACTATACCGACTTGTCATCAGATATTTCTAATATAATACCAGAAGCTGTTATAGCCTAGTATCTTTAGCCTCTAGAAGGGATTATAGCAAAAGTCGCACCGACAATTATTCAAGGCTCCTTTGTTTTCGGTCTGGGATTCTTAGCTATTATGACCATTATGTTTGTTATTATATTATTTAACTTTCTTTCTATTATAAGTTTCTTTCTTCGGTTAAGAGTTTGTTTACTAGTAGTATTATGTTTTGTTTCTTTTATTATACCCCCTGCTATTCTATACCCAGTACAATCGGAGATATAGAGTTTAGGATCGCTTATAGGGATAAAGAAAGGAGATATGGCTAGTAAGTGCTTAGGTCCTCTTGTTTGTGCTAGATTTATAATAGTGTTGACAATCTTTATGTCATTCTTTATATAAAGGGGGCTTAGAGCAAGTAGTGTGGCAGGGTGATCTGGTTGCTGGTGCTAGTTGCTGGTTTTGGTAGTGTTGTTCTTCCGGATCGGGTCTAGTGCTACACGTGACCTGGTCTTAGATATATTAGGAGATCTGGCATTTTATATTCTTAGTTCTTTAGGCAGCTTTCTACGTGGTTCGTAGACACTAGAATTGACTCTAAGAGGTTTCCCCCTCTATAGTAGTTAGTGTTGCCTTTCGGGTTCTGTTATTCCGTTACTACCTTATAGATTAAGGCTAAAAAATATGGTTTTCTACACTCGCCCTTTACGACATACAACAAAATCCTTTTTCTAGGTTTACACGTGACATTTTTCTCTCTTTAATTCCGGTTCTTCTTTTCGTGGCTTTAATGTGGTGAGATTGATTCGTTCGCTTAAATAGAGCTTCTGTCCACAGATTCGTCCAGTGAGAGCTTTAGATGGCGGCTAGCGAGGGAGATTACATAGTGTATAGCACTTTCTCTGTTAAAGGCCAAAATAATTAGGTTTCCCAGAAAGTATCTACGGAACTGTATACGGCTACGGTCATAAGCATACTCCTTTTTTGGATTGCGTAGTGGCTCTTTTAGGGTAGGTTTATTGGTCTTAGTTCGGCAGAGTACGTATTCATACACATACTTAGTCTATATTAGCTAACTTAGGTTCTGTCCCCCTAAGCTTAGGGTTCTCACGGCTGTCTGGATTGCTTTCTCATTAGCAGGCGCTACTATTAGAGCTACTTGATAAAAGTATATAACTTGTAAGGATTAATTGTCAAATCGAGAATATAATAAGCTAGACAGTATACCGCTAAATATAATACGATGATTCCCTTATTAAGTTCACCTTAAAGTCTATAATTCGTTTACTACTTATAGTAGCTTCTTTTTCCTAAGAATTCTCGCTTTTAGAACGACCTTTCCACTTAATAAGGTATTTAACCTTCCCTTTACTTACTCGCTTCTTAAGTAATCGCACGCCCGAATAGTTCCCTTAATAGGTCTTCTTAAAATGTTAGACGAGCTTCTAGCCTATGTCCTTTAGTTTCTACTATATATTGTCCTCGTGCGGAAAGCCCTTCTAGTTTATAAAGTACTACGTCGTTTTGCCTCGTTTCTACTTGGTAAGCAGCGCTTTAGCCTCCTATATTCCCNTCTCGNNATNAATTATAACCGGCTNGCCTCCTACTCNTTNGCTACTATAAAGCGGCTNTGTCACCGTNCTCTCTATATGCCTAAGGCTAGTTGTCGGTATNCTTCTATAAANATCCTCGACGGAGTCGGTNGTTNCTAGTAGACCTNGCGTAGAAAAGGGGAGAACATCTTAAAGTTATAGATCAATCAAGTCCGTAGGNACACTAGAAAGATNTGATAAAGGAGTGCCGGGGCCGTATAGAATCNAGTNNTCCTAGANAGGCTTAATAGGAAAAGAGANANTATTAGCGTTCGTATCGAAGTTCTAAGATTTAGTATTACTAAANAGGTCGTCGGTAACTTCCGACGGAGTTGTCTAGNGAGAGTCGTAACTACCTCCGGTCTAANGAAATNCTTCGAGATAGTCATNTNATAGAGATAAGAGCGAAGTATNAGTANNNTAGCGGTCGTNNTNCTTATCCTAGACGTTNTNATCTAAAGTNCTACCGTATAATAAGNAACTACTATNAACTCCTTCTATCTTAAGAGTNTCCGCTAAGCTTNGATTAAAGTCTATTATCGACATATTTATAAACTTATAGTCGAANGGGTCTTTANAGCGATCNTTANGGGCTGATTTCCGACTAGATAGTGCTTTAGAGTCCCTATCCTCTAACTTTCNTTANAGCCGAGGCCGTTTTGTTTTAGTAGCGCTCTATATTTCGGCTCGTTTATTCTCGCCCTCCTCTCGCTAACGCCTNCGCTTCTTCCCTATATTAGGCTTNTAAGTANTATAAATGTCTNCGAAGTNGTNNTATAAGTCTANTTCCGAANNAAGNACGANAGGGNATAANAAATACGGGNATAGAATAGNGTCCTTACTAGGTAGACTAGNNATATAATCCGNGATATATTTAGAGATNTGTTCTTNCTAGCTAGGTCGTTCTAGGTAGTATTATAACCGCTTGGCNGCTAGTAGCCATGTTTTCGCTAAACATCCGATATAATATCCGGCGTAAGCAGTAGCGCTACGGAAAGTGACTAGGTCGTACCGGAAAGGTAAGTCGAGATTGTCGATATGCTCTTAGTAATAGGCTTCCTAATCTATCTCGCTAAATATCTATTTACTATACCGGAAACAAAATTCTGCGAAGCNAGACTNCTTCTTATANTAGACTTTAGAGTACCGGTANACGTNCTTCTACCTGCCTCTAACGTTTTTAATACTAATACGGTNTNTTAGCTAAAAGTNANANTAATANTANGGGGCTGTCCTTACTCTTTAATCACCTNCNCGNAAGTTAGTACTAGACAGCGGCCTTCTATAGGCNNTAACACTTCCTAGTACGTAACACGGGAATNATTTATACGGAGAGTAATAAGGTCTCGGAGAGCGGAGATNCCTTCTTNNCTCCGTAGCGGGGCTAAGAGCGTTAANGTACGAGAAAGGCGATCGCGCTTAGGAACTATATAGCGGACAACGCGGTCAAAGTAANTANNNTNCNACTCGCCNTANTCACTTTCCTTATATTANGTNNTATATAAACGTAGTTAAGTCNTACGGTAGTTCGCTAACTCTACGCTAATAAGCTTTTACCGTTNCTTATAAACATAGCGGCGTTNCGTNTNAAGCTCTTTACGCCCCTTCTNTATAATCGAANCGTTGACCTAAAAGGAGAGATTCTCGATCTACTCGTAAAGATCGANAAAGTCNCGGCGCTNNTTTAGTTCGTCTAGGTTCTTTANTNGNAGTAAGTNCTAGAGATCCGGGTTTCTCTTTATAGACGCGGCGCGAAAGTCTTATATAATNTCTTNTCGTTNTTCTAGGCNAAGNTAGACTACTACGCCGTCTATATTACTTATNTNATCTAANTAGTNGCCGCTTATAGTCTTCGGGTTTCTATNCCCGTAAAACTTTATAAGCTACCCTAGCGAACGNCCGTCTNTTAACAATTTATTAGCCTNTNATACTAGTAGTACTCGGAGTAANGACCCNTTACTATCTGNTTTNATAATTATNTTTNTTCCGGGNGGTATAGAGCCCTATCCCNAGTATAAACCNATCCCTTTTTNCCTAGTCTAANNANTANGTNCCCTACGCGTTCTCGTTTTTNCTCTTTTTAGTCGGTCTATCCTCGGACATCTCGGGGAAGACTAGATCGTCCTCTATANCGTCCGCCTANTCTATAATCCGGAACCTCCTCTTTAGCGNNGGTCTCGTAGCGANGACATCGTTAATCGTACGNTAATCCNTAAGTACGCCGGCTAAAAGAATAATAACTAGTAAAAACAAGACGCCGTTAGCGAAAAGGNGAGGCGTAGGCTCTAGCCTCTTATATAGCGCATGTTTTNGTCTATATATAAACTNTTAGTAACCTACCTAAGCTTTAAAANAACGAATAATCTTNACTTACTTTTTANGAGTGTCTTNTATACNTTTAANAAATTCTCTCTTAAACNCTATCTTAATCTCTAGCTCTTTNCCTTTCTATATAACTATATAAACGAGGTCCTNTTAGAGATAGTNAGTAATAAAGATATNTTTATATTTTTATTTTNAGCTTANTATCTNACCTTAAACTTNGCCTTATATATCTCNTATANCCTTATAGAAGTATAGTAGTATAACTTTAACAGGNCACTTAAATCTANNCGACACCCTTCGTAGACGTAGTTATANTAATCACGCTACNAAAACAACTCCTCTATACCGACGTAGTTCTCTATCGTAAAGAACGTNNGTGNTACTTCTAGTCTAGACAGGCNAATCAATTTCGGGAGCTCGTCTTTAATATACTTTCTNNNTCGTTAGCAAANATATTATCGGTAACTATTTTAGCGTANGAAGGNCGNNAGNTATACTTATAAGAGCTATTAAGTNATAAACGTCTTANNGAATAATACGGCTAGTCTTNCGCGTATATATNNATATNAATTTTCGTATCTTNATCCGTATCGTATTAANAGTTANTATTCTATTTACTTTATCTAGCTTCCCGGGGGTTAAGAGTCCGATNGCCTTAGCGACGTGCTTCGTAATATCTATATAGTATATATCTAAGCCTATAAATTTCCTTTTATACCTANTNCGTNTTAGTGTTTTCTATACTAGTCTCGGGTTTATAATATTACTAACGTACGCTAGCNAAAATGCCTATATCTTGTCGTANTATNGTTTACTAGTGTCTTCCTTAAGGCCTCTATAAACGGGATCGTTATTAANATCGGATTTGTCNTCGGAGAGCCCTTTCTCTAGGGCCGTATTTATCTACTNATCTNGATTTAGTCCTCTCTAATTTAGTTTATCTAGCTCGNTNCTTATAGTATACGGTTTNGTAGAAAGTCCTTATAANATAGGTANGTNAANGATAATAAGAAGGTAGAAGATNATAAGAAGGTANAAGATNATAAGAAGNTAGAAGATANTNAGAAGGTAGAAGATAATAAGAAGGTAGAAGATAGTAAGAAGATAGAANANNNTAAGAAGNTAGAAAACGATAGGAAGATAGAAGACGGGTGACCCGCGGTCCTACCAAGCCTCTAGTAAGGTTTCGGTAAGGCAATACAGAATTTGTATTAACGTAAAGGCGGGAAGACATGATAGCAGGAGATATGCCTCTCGGTTGTATAAAGGTAAGCATGGTGAGAAGCTTGGAGAGGAAAGAAGTAATGTCTAATTTTAGATTAGGCAGGGTAAATATTTAGGATCCCTAGCTAAGGAAAGAGGGGGGCCTTTTCGGGCCCCTCGTTAAAAGTTGACGATTTCTAGTAAGCGTGTGAATAGGGAGGTGAGCAGGCCTGAGCAGGCCGGAGCACACCTGAGCCCACCTGAGCCGAAGCTAAGCCGGGCCTGAGCCGAGCCTGAGCAAGGCGGCGCTGCTCACGTAAGACATATAGATGGGAAATAGAAACATTTCCGTGGTATAACAGGTAGTACCGAAATCTAGAGGCACCAGAATTGGCCTCAGGCGGGCGCAATAAAACAATTACTATTAGCTCACTAACACCACTACCGCTACTCGTTTTTTTTTCATCATCTTAGAGAGTAGGCTATTCGGATCTGCTGGTCTTAATACGAGTTGACCATCTTGCAGTCCCACCCTCGGAGAATTCGCGCAGCGGTTGCAGACATGGTACTCAACCTTCTCAACGCATATGCGACGCCTTGAACCAGAACCAGAAACCGACAGTACCCTCCTGCAGTTATCTACCTCGCATACCGACTTCCATATAATGATCTTGGATGTCGAGCCCAAGAAAAGTTTCCCGTCCCTCACTAACAACTTGCGGTGGCGTCTCCAACAACTACACAAACTTGCCATATTCTTCTATAGATTTTTGGACGCCTTCGATTAGACACTCCCAGAGGCGTTGTACAGCCTTCATGGCAAACTTTTCGCCAGACTGAACTGGTGACTGATTTTGGACGGTTACAATCATTGCGATTAAAATAGCCCTTACAAGTGCTGCAGATATGATTTGAGTGGATGACGGAAAGATGGAAATTGGTGCCTTTGAGTTCCTGACGACAGTTTTTATTTGCGCATCAACGGGCTTCAATGGACTGCTTTGGCTGCGGAGCTGCTGCAAGTTTAAAGACGGTTTTTGCGTTTTCCAAGAGAATGTCTTTGAAAGACGATGCATCATCTCCGGCTCTCAATCTGTGAGATATGTCTTCGATAATAGAGGCCCCAAATACCATCCAATTCGTATAATTCGTCAAGGTTGACAGGCTTAAGTTTTTCGAGCATATCAGCTTGTTCTACAATGACAAGAATTCCAACGTGACAATGTATCTCAGACAGTCGAAGACTCCTTTTTCAGGGCACCGGCTGGTCCTAGCCATCCGTAGATGACACACTTAGGCTTTGGCTTCAACACAACCATCTCGTGCCTATCCTGGGTCGTTAGATGCGGCGCCATTCATCCATAGCAATTCCCCCTCTCCTTAGTCTTACTAGAAGTAAGTGACTGAGAACAAGTGGATTTATATAAGCGTGATAGTCTTTCTCTCTTGTATCACCGAAAGCTCACAGCTCTCTGGTTTGATATAAGCCCGCCATATTCCCACTCTTTCATAGTTATATATGCCATCGATTGCTTTTCGTTGGAGAATTAGACCACGCAGGCCACGGCGCTCCCCTTGGCTAAAATCATCCACGATACCCCCCTTAACTATCATAAGCCAAACGTCGATCCCTTTACCTGGCATGTCGCGCAAATCGTCAAATCTTCCCAATGCCTCACCAGCGCGTCCCATCTTGAATATCGCATGGCTGCCAGATTTTTCTCGTTGCAACATCTCGGCTTGGACTACATTAGCTTCGAGCGCCAGTTCCGCTGCACGCAATTGACCAAACGGGGCGTTTTCGTCAACTAGGGAGACGTTGAAATTCACAAACTTCGCGAGTTCTACGTCATTCGACCGTCGACCATATCCATCATGTACCCGGGTAAAACCCACCATACTAGCCCAGCTCCATGTCGGTGCTCGATATTTGGCCCCTTTGTAACGAGTTGTAGTCCAATTCGGGAGATATATCAGGCCGATGTTCCAGAGTAGGGAATCCAGAAACCTGTCACGGAAGAATCCAGCGATATATCGACCTCTACTCTTCGCTTCCCGCTCAGCGATGCCAGCGAGAGCCACGAAGATGTCCTCATCAGGCCGAGTGAGATGTAACTGGGTGTAGTGGGTCACGATTCCAACCCAATTACCTCTGGAGTTCCATGGCTCCAAGCAAAAAGGGGGTTTGACGGTGGGTGGCTTAGGATGAGGTCCCACTCCGAATCCCGCAGGGGACATCTCACATCCGTCTGGCAAGTTTTGACACTCCCAGAAGAGCTGCGTGGAACCGAAGTGCAATACACGTGGCGCTAGTATGCGCTCTTGAAGAACCCAGGCAGGACTGGATATCGGAGTAGCAAAGAGACCTCGATGGAAATCTTCCTCGACGGTGACTGAAATGAGTCTTTCCTGACGTCCGAAATTTTTCCAACGTACGTAGCATGACTGCATCAACGCGGTATTGCGCGAAACAAACATGCCACTTTCAGCATTCTGTGCTCGCACGGCAGAGATGTTCAAGATGCAATTTGAGTACACGGATTTCATAGCTGCGCCCTGCTTCTGCCAATCCTAGGAACTGCCCTCTCCAGATTGAATGATGCAGAGGGAGTCGGTCCAGAGGTACTGAATTCCGAGTCTTTTTGTTGTCAAGATAGCGTCCTGAAACGTCTTGGGTAGTGTTTCCAGAGGAATACACTCTTTGAAATCCTCGAATTGTTAGTTGTGAGGGTAAGGAAGGTAGGGTTGGGCCCCCAGCAATGGCTCAAGGTAGCGTACGGTCCTCTGGGGCTGTGAAGCTCGGTCACAAGTAGTCGAGGTTGCTCGCCAGTAATGTCCAGTACTCGATCAGGATACCAGTCTTTGTCCTTATTTTCACATTCGGCAACCCGACAATTCGGGTGGTTTTCTAAACAGTTGTTCAACCAAATGCGCCCAAGCTGTGCGACATCAGGATGGCCCGTGTCTTCAGGGAACTCTTTTGTGAATTCTTCATCAACTCGTCGCCGTGGGATGAGATTAGTCGTGTTTGGCCTGAAAATTTTGTAATATAGCTTGTAGCCAAACATAGGCATTCTGGGTCGGCGATGCACCCACCCATAGGGTCGTGTCACGGTGAAGTAATTGGACCACCATACTTTAAGCTCGTGAGGGGATGTCAAAGTAGTAGGACTTATTTGAGCCAGCTCCTCTTCGGCGCCTTCCTGCTGTAATCGTAGATGGATGTATGCAGTTTCAATGACATTTGTAAGGCAATGGATCTTGATCTTATAATGAAAGGTGAACTTATAGACTAGATGGAGCTTGCATTTGGGATTCGTTACAGCCTGACTTGAGAATTGTCTCGCCAAAGAAGCACAAATAAGGCAGTCGGCATCGACGGCGCGTTGCACGTCTCCAAATGTGCGATGGTGAGGGCCTTTTAGCAAGTGTCGCGAGAACATAGAGGTACACACTGTGCAGAGCATCTTGGCGGTGGTTTGATTGTTGTCGTAAGATTATATCGTGTTAAAGTTCTCATGGAGGAGAGATAACAGCTGACCACGTTGTTCTGGTTATATATTTTATAGCCGTGATGATTTGTGTTGGCATCTTCCACGCGAATCCGCAATATATCCCTGAAGATCACAAGCAATTAAGTGAGTGGCGTCTGAACGATCGGACAATGATCGCATTTACCGACGAGCAGCTCAAAAGCCTTCGTTTCAAAACAATCACTTCTGCAGATCTCCGCATGGGACATAATATGCAATGCTAAACGTGGGAGCTTCACGTTGCAGAATTTGCAGACTCAAGTCTTGTGGATGCTCTGTGTATCTAAAACTGTCAAACTTGAAAAATGGTGAGTATTGATGTGGCTAACCATGCAGCTCTGACACGGACTAGAGTCTCCATGCGGATGAGGCTGCAGACAGTTCCAATGATAAGACCAGAATCTTATGTAGTGTACGCCACGTTATTCCCTTCCGGTGAACGCTTTTAGAACGTTTGAGCAAGCCTCTGATTCGCCTTCATGAATTTCTGGAAGTTTCAGCTTCTAAACTTTGACGGGAGAAAATTGCTGTTTATTCACTGAGACTCTAGTGATTTCTCTCTAAAAAAAAAACAATTTCTAATGCCTGTTGCGAGACTTGGCTCCACAGTCATTGGTTCAATGACTATTGGGTAGGTCAATTGAGTTCCTTTGTCTGGCAAACGGGGTCTATGCGCACAGGGCATTTTTAAGGCATTTTCAGGCTTCACGGCCCCGCTTTCAGGCTATTAAAACCAAAAGCTATTGCTATCACTTGAAAGTTATTAAATCACTAAGAATAATTATCGTTTATAGTTTAAGGGCCTTGAATAAAAATAAGTAAGGTATACTTTCATTAACTAGGAATTCGTGATTTTATGATTTTAATATTTTATTTCTTAGTAGAGTGCCCTATATACACAGACCAGTGAGCGCTAGCTCGTAACCCTCTCACGTAGTGTTAGAGACAGATTCCTAAGACAGACGAAGCATTTTGTCGGTCTCTTTTCTCCCTTAATAGATCGTATCGCTTTACTTAGGGCATTAGGCTCTTTAGCTTTAATGACCGGAGGACTGTTATCCGTGCATTAACTGCCTTTTCAAAGAACTTTTAACAATGTTCACAGTTTGAACATTACAGCCTTGAGGCTAATGCATGCTCTCCAGGACCGGGGAAATATATCTAGTATTGTGGGCTGGAATTGCTTCTTGGCGACTCTTAGCTTTGTTTTAATTTGAACGTTGACAACGGACAATTCGGTCTATACAAAGGCTTTATTCGCTTAGGCAGTGTAACCACGCCAGCTCACTTGATATTGATGGAATTGGACAACGGAGAAAAAGTTTTTACTGCCTGAATATAAATTGGTGTGCTGATGCCCGTGTAATACCTATAAGGACATGCAATAGTTTGCCAATTTTACCAAGCAGATTAACACCTGATTATTTTGGGATTTGTTGCTTGGAACCGTAAAATAGCTAAGTAAAGAGCCTACTGCAGGAGAAAAATATATGGACACGCGGCGTCGACCGGCAATTATTTTACAGGCTATATGGAATATAGTACTGAATTTACCACGAAAAATTCATAATCCTCTGACTTGTTCTCTGCATGCGTGAGTTACATTATTAAAATGTAACGTGTCAGTCGCCGCTGAGATTTATGACTTGAAGAAGATTCATGGTCACAGAGGATCCAATCCGATGTCCTTTACGAATTCTCAATATGAATTCAATTTCGAGATGCACGTTTTTAATTAAGCCGATAATGAGAGGCCCCCCGCCGGAACAGCTTTTCCCGTAATCAGAACAAGTCATTGGCACCATAACCAACTCAAGCTATAAAGATAACTATTTTACTCCAACGAATTCTAAACTCTCCAAACATCAAGTCTCTATACTATACATCGAGCAACAGAGTTGAATCTCTCTGTAATTTCGACGACTCGTCCACCAGCCCTTTTGTCATATGTCCAAGATGTCACGGAGATATAGTGTCCAGTCGATCCTCCTCCAAATAATTTTCCTAGTCCCGTTCCTCAACCTCGCCAATGCATACAAATCGCCCTTCAACACAACCCTCGTCAATGGTGCAGACGATTACTGCAGAGCCACCCCCTATTATTTGAGTCCTGCAACCAAAGATTATAGAGATCTCTCCTTTACACTTACATGCTGGACACATAGCCACGAAAACTTGACGCTGATTCCATCTGATCCCAAGTACAACAACATAACAAACGATGACGATAGGTACGAAATAAGCTAGCTTATACTTTGTTCATTATACATCTACAGCAGCTTGCTAATTGCATTACAATGCTTAGAATTTGGATAAAGACGACAGATAACTGTTACGTCGCAGAATTCTCACTTGAATACAATGGAACAGGTTCGTTCAAGCTAAAACTACGAAAGTCTCACTAGAAAGTCACTAACAATATTTCACTTGTAGCTCAAGAAGACCTGCCATACTGCGGTAGCGCTTCTGAGAGAAAATACGAAGTTTTTCTTATGGAAACCAAGTATGTTTCGGCATGCATAGACACACCAGACCTATACGTTCACTATGATATTCAAGACTACAAAGAAAACACGGAAATCGAAGCTATTTGTTGGACTGGTGGAGACGCCGAACTACACGACACGTAAAATACACAATTCTCTAATTTTTTCGTATTGGGATTTGTATATACTGACCTCCCAAATCAGGACCTGGATTGCTACCACGGACGGGTGTTTCGTGCACGAGCAGACTCTCACCGAACTGCCGGACAAATCTTCCATGCCCCAATGCTACCCTAGAGGTTACGATCCATATGGGAAACGCGACGTGGTTCCAGCCCCTTTACCAGTTTTAGATACGTCATTGTCTAGGCGGAATGAGCAAAAAGCCAATTATCTCATTAATGTAACCATTAGCGATGATTGGGCCTATTGCTACTCAGAGCCAGACAGCAACAACAGTACCGTGATTACGGCATACCCATATGGTGAATCGGTCATTGTTCAGTGTTTACAGTGGGGGAGAAATGTCACCTACCCACTGTGGGGACTCACCCAAGATTTCTGTTTTGTTGTCGAGACAGGCTTTGCTGAAGGATTTGTTGAAGGTGAGTTATGATTTTTCATTTTCATGGCGTAAATTAAAGGGAGGGTGAAAAGTGATATTTCAGCGTACTAATGATGGAGTAGGCGAGCAGGACGCGTGTGTGACGTTCGGACACCCTTAAGAACTTAAGTTGAGACACTGGAGGACTTCAAGGAAGTCATTGCGTCAGGGGGTCATAGGTCATCCATTCATCCCCCTATTCCGCGAATTCGCTTAAATCGCTGAAGGCTTTCGCGAACGCACTACTAAAATCATATCTCACTCTTTTCCACTCAAATTGAAAATAAATGCAAGAAAAATTATTTTGGCAACGGCGCTTAAACTCGTACTCATCTAAAAATAGGAATGCGCGAAAGCTCTGAGCCAAGTGACTTCGATCTACGTATGAAATTCAAAACATTTAGAAGAAACTCTAAGGAGGAATGTATATACAGCCACAGTAGGCGAGCATGTTCATCTCGCATAAGACGAATTATACATCTATGCCCTTTATACAAGGGGCTTTACATAAGACGGCAATATATTTAGTATATAAAATATACTTCTTTAACTATTTAAACAAATAAAAGAAGCAGGGCGAAGACAAACAGACGGGGTATTAATTCAACTACGTTCTATTTTTCTCGGCCTTGATTTCTCTTCTTCTTTTCCAGATCTTCTATGTTTTAAAAACTTATTCGCTTATTTTTAATAATTTAACTATAGTTAAAATATTATTATTATTATTATTATTAGTCTTTAAAATATATATAATTTTAAAGAATTAATCTCTAAAAATTAATTATATATATTATATTAAAATAGTATTAATAATAATCTTTAAAATATATATAGTTTTAAAGAATTAATCT